>JAAALK010000285.1:32262499-32544151 GCA_019279435.1 Zizania palustris | reverse complement strand
CATTCCTATCTCTTCCCACTTCCATTCAGGGACTTTGAGAGGCTGCAATAGTCCAGTAGGCCTTTGATGCTCTGCATTGACTCGCTGGCATGTGTCGCACTTGGCCACATACTAAGCTATTTCCCTCTTCATGCTGACCCACCAATATTTTCCTTCAGATCTTGATACATCTTGGTACTCCCGGGATGAATGGAGTATAGGGTATCGTGGGCTTCATGAAGGATGAGGGTCTTCAACTCAGGTTGGTCGGGTACGCATATCCGTTTCCGAACCAGATGGTACCATGCTCGTCCTTGGAAAATCCGGGGGCTTTACCCTTCCGCATGTTCTGTTGGATCTTCAAGATGTCCGGGTCCTCCTTCTGCTTTTCTCGAATCTGGTCTATCAAGACAGGCCGAGACTCTAAGGCAGCGAGGTACGCTCGGGTCGTGATCCCTAAGTTCAGCCTTTCCATCTCCTTGTAAAGTAAAGGAGCCTGGTCCTGAATCATGATGGCATTGCAGTACCCTTTTCGACTAAGGGTGTCTGCCACCACATTTGCCTTGCCTGATGATAATGGATGGCCAAGTCGTAATGCTTGATCAGTTCCAACCATCTCCTTTGCCTGAGGTTCAGATCTGGTTGGGTGAATATATACTTGAGGCTCTTGTGTTGGGTGAAGACCTCACACCGATTCCACACAAGGTAATGTCTCCATATCTTCAAGGCATGAACCACGGCTGCTAACTCTAGGTCGTGTGTCGGGTAGTTCAGCTCATGCGGTCTCAGTTGTCGGGAGGCGTAGGATATCACCTTCCCTTCTTGCATTAATACGCATCCCAATCCTTGACGAGAGGCATCATAGTAGACGTGGAAGTCCTTCCGGATGTCTGGTAGAGTAAGAATAGGAGCTGACACGAGCTTCTTCTTGAGGGTCTGGAAGCTTTCTTCGCAGTCTGGGGTCCATTCAAACTTTATTTCCTTCTGCAACAGTCTGGTCATAGGTTTGGCGATCTTCGAAAAATTCTCGATGAACTGGCGGTAGTATCCGGCTAATCCGAAAAAAGCTCCGGATCTCGGTCACGGTCGTGGGATGTAGCCAGTTGGTCACTGCTTCAACGGTGGTTGGGTCCACTGCTATTCCTCTAGCAGATATGACATGGCCTAGGAATTTCACCTCAGACGACCAAAATTCACATTTGCTATATTTGGCGTACAACTACTGTTCCCTTAGCTTTCCGAGGGTCAGGCGGAGGTGGGTTTCGTGTTCTTCCTTGGTCTTGGAGTAAACGAGGATATCGTCGATGAATACCACAATGAACTTATCCAAGAACTCCATGAATACATTGTTCATCATGGTCATGAAAAAGGCCGGGGCATTCGTGAGTCCGAACGACATCACTGTATACTCGTAGAGTCCGTAGCGGGAGGTGAAGGCAGTCTTGGGTATGTCTTCTTCTCTAATCCTCAACTGGTGATACCTTGGACCTGAGGTCAATCTTTGAAAACACCGAGGATCCCTTCAGTTGATCGAACAGGTCTTCGATTCGAGGCATGGGTACTTGTTCTTGATTGTTATGTCGTTCAAGGCTCTATAGTCCACGCACATCCTCTTGGTCTTGTATTTCTTCATAGCGAAGATGACCGGTGCACCCCAGGGTGAGGTGCTCGGTCGGATGTACCCTTTCTACTCTAGGTCTTTGATGGTTCTCTTGACCTCGTCTAATTCATTGGCGGCCATCCGGTATGGGGCGCTTGGAGATTGGAGTGGTCCCGGGGACAAGTTCGATTCTGAATTCGATGTCCCGCTTGGGAGGCATTCCTGGTAGGTCTTCAGGGAAGACGTCCATGAACTCCTTGACTATGGGTACTTCTTCAAGAGCTAGCGAGTGGAGGGATGCTTCGAGTGGTTTGCGACTGGTCATCCGAAAGGTGATGGCTGTGCCTTCAGGGTTGGTCACTATGACAGACTTGTTGGCACAGTCGATCACTCCCTTGTGTTTCATCAACCAATCCATCCCTAGGATGAGGTCGAGTCCGGTGCATTTTATGAGGACTGGCTCGGCCCGGAACAATACTCCTTGAATCTCTATCTTAACCTTAGGACTGTATAAGTGGGCTAAGGTCTTATTGCCTGGAGTGACAATCATCATGGGGACGGATAGAGGGAGCACGTCCAATTCATGGATTTTCACAAAATCTTCCGAGACGAAGGAGTGTGTCGCTCCAAAGTCAAACAATATCACAACTGGTACGGAATTTGTAGTAAACGTACCGAGCACGACTTCGGGAGCCTCCTGAGCTTCCTTCGCGTTGATGTGGTTGACGCGGGCATGCACTTCCTGGTTGGGTGCCGTGCCTTGGGGCTGCTTGGGGTGAGGACACTGGTGCGAATAGTGCCCTTCCTTGCGGTAGTTGAAGCAGACAACCGGCCTCCCTTGGCGATCCTTCAAGATCGGGGCCTTGGCGGCTGGCGTCGGCTGAGCGGCCGGAGCGGGTGGAGCAGGGCGAGGATGCCCGGCGTGAGGTGGCCTGTAGGCGGGCCGAGGATGGTAGGCGGGCGCTGGTGGCGGAGGGACGAAGCGGGGCCTCTGAGAGTTCGCCTGCTGATACTTGAAGGCGATCATCTTCCTCTTCTTGAGGTCCAACCTGTTTTGCTCAGTCTCTTGGATGAGCGCTTTGTTGACTAGACGTTGGAAGTCGGCGTAGTCGGTGGCGACGAGCTGGATGGACAGCTCATCTTTAGGTCCCTGCAGGAACTTAGCCTGGCAGAGGGCGTCGGTGCGCACTTCTTCCGGCGCGTAGCGGGCGAGGCGGTTGAACTGATGGAGGTACTCCATGACGGTCCGACTGCCTTGCTGCAGGTCGCGGAACTCCTACTGCTTACCGCGATGAAACCGGCGGGGACATGGGCGGCACGGAAGGCGATGGTGAACTCTGCCCATGTCACCACGTGGTCCTCAGACTGGGACTCACGGTAGTTGTCCCACCATTCAGCGGCGGGACCCTAGAGCTGGTGAGTGGCGAAGGCCACTCGCTCCCGTTCGGTGCAGGGGAGGAGGTCAAGCTTCTTTCCAATGGTGCGGAGCCAATCCCCGGCATCCATTGGGTTGGTGGTGCTTGAGAAGATGGGCGGGCGCACGCGCAGAAACTCCGAAAGTTGGGGAGTGGGTGCGGGTGCTGGTGCGCGAGGGGGCGGTTTCCCCATTCTGCAGACGGTCCATTTGAGCTTGTTGGTGCTGCATCTGAGTGAGGAGGGCGGTGATCAACTGGTTCTGATTCGCCATCATCTTCGCCAAGGTAGGGTGGTTGGCGGAGGGTGACCCAGACTGACGTGGGCCCGTTGCACCCCAGTTGGGTACAACACCCTCGTGCGCGTCACGGCTTCCTCCTTCTCCGTTGTTGGAGCCAGTGTTCTGGTGGTCGGCCATCTTCTGAATATACCATGATATAAAAAGGATGATGATGGTACAATTAAAGAAAATAGCTCATAAAGCTCATGCATATAAACCAAGTGGTAAGAATTGTTTATTACAATCAAGCTTTTATTCCACCCACAACACACTCGTCGTGGGTAGCACCACATACAAAATTCTGCTTTTATTAAAATAGCGACTCCTAACGCCTACTCGCCACCAGAGGCAGTCTCCGTGCTCTCGGAACCACGGGTACGTGGCTCCTGAGGGATGGTGGGTTCGAGAAAATTCTCGATGATGGGGTCGGAGACGAGGCCGGGGCGCGGTGCAGGGGCACTGGTGGATGGTCCGGCGGTGGAGAGGTGTGGCGGGATCCGCTTGGGGCGAGGGACGGGCTCGCGGATGGGCTTCCTCTTCCTAGGGAGGAGGGGAACCATCTCAGCGATGTCCTTCTGCAGCTGCATGATCTTGCGCTGCAGCTCGCCGTTCTGCTGGATCAAGTTCTTCGTCTCTTCACGAAGAAACTCAACCGCCTCATGGTGCTCATCGGCGTTGAGCACCGCCTTAGTATGGAGGTCGTCCATAGCCTGAAGAAGGCGCGACTGCCGGGCCATGACCGGATCACGCACGGAGTGAACTCCGAGGTAGATGCTACGGTAGGCACCGGGAGTGTGCTTTGGCACAAGCCGGAAGGACGAGTTCTGAAGACGATCATCGTAGATCATCCTCAGCTCCATAAGAGCCTGCAGGGCGACTCGTTGGCACACGACGTCGAACGTCGGGCCTCCAAGCGCGGTGGTGTAGGACGGTAGATGCTCTCCGGAGCCGTGGACGGTGAGGGAGACGTCGCAGGGTCCGGCAAACTCCTCCAAGTACACTCCTTGGAATTCAGGCTCGAAGAGGAACCCGAGGAATGTGAGCATCATCCGGAGCTCCCTGACGAAGCCCTCAAAGTGGTGGAAGTAGCTGTGGACTTGGTAGACAGGCATCTACAAAACAGCAAGTTGAAGAAAAAGTGAGGGGAGGAATAAAGTTTATAAAGTAGGTTTTCGAGAAATAATTTTTTGCAGCTATTGGCTAGGCGGGTCTATTTGGCTTCCTACAGTCAAGTCGGCTCTGATACCATCTTGTGGCGCCCCGATTAAACAAAATCGGAACATTATTGAATTTCCAAAGAAAAACAATAATACAAGTGGTTCATCATGCGACAACGTACATACGACAAGCATTCATGGTATGCAGACCATATTATTACATAAGAGTGTAATTAAAATAATAAAAATAAACTGCATGACGAACGTCTTCTTCAGGATCTTTCTTCTTGACTGGGTCGCTACTCCAGACCGTCTTCATAGTAGACATCCTCTGTGGGGTCCAACGGGTATGAGTACAAAAAGTACTCAACAAGCCACCGCAAATGCAAGTAATAATGCAGGATAATAAACAAGGAAGGGTAATGGCTAACAGTTCAGAAAAGTACATTTTCAGTTATTGCATTTAGTGTAGTCAAATTTTAATCATGCGGAAAAGTAAACATGAGCATCAACAACATCATCTAACTCGAGGAGTACGTTTTACCTCCTCGCACGACAGTCCTTACATGTCAAACCATCATGCACATTCATATTCAAAGTAAACTAACTGTGGGATGTCACGCAACCTGCCCTTGACCGTGGGCTCGGCTTTTCGAAAAGATTTAAGACTCTTATCAGAGATGTACTACAGTACCCACAAGGCACGCACTCATCCCAAAAGAGATGACCCATACCACGGGAACTCGTGCCAAAACTTTGGCATGAAATGCTCCAAGCGATAACCACCCGCTCTAGGTTTCACCGGCGCGCCGGGCCGCATCCCAGCTAACGTCGCACCCCCTTTTGCGCCACATTGGTACAAGCCACCCGCAGGTGCTGCTTGACCGATCTCCAAATGGTGGCCTCGGTTTGGAACACTACATACCTTAGTTAGGACTTACCCATTATACTTGTGGTTAGTACGGATGTGTTTTGCAATGGATCCCTTAGACCGGTCCTTATAGTGCCCCGGGTGCTACCGACCAATGCCCTAGCTTGCACCCGGAACCCACCATGCATACACTCACAACCATAACTCGTCACCAACAGAAATCCAAGGATAAGAAGTAACGGGGATCATATAGTAGAACCATTTTACTACGACTCATTTTTATCCTATAGCGATCGTGTCAATACATTGGACACTAGCTAATATCATTAATCATGTGGTGACAAGGAGGTTAGGCGAGATAGCATGGCTTGGGTTGCACATCAAGGTCGGGGGATCCAAAATAAATATATTGTAAGGGTTCGTTTGACTAATGCATGTATAACCTATGTGTTTTAGCGATAGTTTAATCAAACATGGGTTCAATATGCTCAAAAGATTGGTTTGGTGACTTGCCTTGTTCAGAAAAGGGTGAGGGAGGAACTTCCGGGAAACATTTCGGCTTCTCGACGGCGTCATAGTCTTTCCAATATAAAATGAAATAAATACAACATTCAATTTAAACAATCTAAAGCCACACAACAATCATATAGGTTTTGGTTGATTTGGTTTGAAGAAAGCAAGTTACTATGTTTCTGAAAATTATGTCATAAATAATTTAAAATGAACCATAATGAAATATTGCCCTTCATAAAAGGGGTTTTAATGGTGAATAATTTCATTTTAAGTTTTCTAATTAATTTAAAAATGAATGGTTCAGAGGAAACTTAGTGGTTTCATCATTCTTAACAGGGAATGCATAAATATAAACTTGTCTGGAATTTAAATAATTAAAATTGTATTTTACCCTAAGGGCATTTGAAAACTTTATTAAATAAACATGAAATGTACAAATTAAACATACTGTTTTATTGCATTAACATGTAGAGAATAAAATTATAAAATTTCTGGAATTGAAATGACAATTTTAGAGTTCAAATGCGCCAGATATGAATTTTACAAGTTTCAAACAGTTTCTGGAATTTATTTCTAAATTCAAATCCCCTCGGGTCCACGGTGAGCCAGGCCCACGGTGAACCCGCGAACTGGGCGCGTGGTCCGGTCCAATCTGGACCGTTGGATCCAGATCCAACGCGCGAGGGCGAGGCGGGGCACTTAAGTGATAACGGACGGCCACGATTAAAACGCACGAAAGGGTACCACGTGGACGCATGAGATTGAACGCGGGTTTTAAATGGAAATGAACGCGCGAGATTAAAACGTACCGCTTTGACTAGATCTGGCGATGCGGATTAGATCGCGCACGTGGAGCAACTAGCGCCGCTCAATCGCGATCGTGCGGTCGGGATTGAATCCGACACGACACGGGTACTCAACCCGTGTCGGTCATCTTCTCCGACAACAGTGAGCGGGCCAAGGGCCACGGCGAGCAACAGCTGACCTAGCTAAGCCTAGAAATGGAAAGAGGACGCTAAGGCGGTCACGACGGTACCTTAGGCAAGGCGAGGGGTCGATGGAGCGCGGTCGGCGGCGAGGGTAGACGACGGAGTGGTTCGGGCTCTTGTCGGCGACTGCGTTCCGGCGAGGTTCGTCGATGGCGGATGGGCGGCCGGGGTCGACGACGTCCTTGCGGTCACGGCGGTGTGGTTGGCTAGGGCGGAGGAGGTTACCAGCGACGGCGAGGGGCGACCGGAGCAGGAGTGGCGGTGAGGTGCGCTAAAACTTGGAGTGAGGGTGTTCTGTGCGTTCTCGCAGTGTGTGAGCGTGGGGGTGAAATGCGGGTGGCCAAGGGGTTTAAATAGGGCCATCAATGGGGGCAGAGGGGCGTAATCGACGGTGGCCAGGAATAAACGCGTTTAAATAGCGGCGAGCTCGGGTTGAATTCGGTTCATCGAACCTAGACGCGAATCGGTCGGGTTTAATTGGGGGAAACGGTCGCCGTGGACCGGGGGTGGTAATGGCGGGCTCAATTTGAGGGGAGGGGGTCGGGGGCAGGGGATCCGAGGCACGTTATTGTGTCGGCCGGCGAGGGGGGGGGGGGATTTGGGGGCGGATCTCACGGGGAAGACGAATCCGACAGGTGGGGGCCACCGGGCAGCGGGCGCGAGCGAGCGAGAGGGCTGACGGGTGGGGCCGTAGTGTCGGGCGCGCGCGCGAGGGGAGGCGATTGGCGCCGACTAGTGGGGTCGGGCTGTCATCCAGAGGCGGGCGAGGGTGATGGGCTGGGCCGGCCGGGAGAGAGAGAAGAGAGGAGGGAGGCCCAATACTGTTTCAAAACATTTCTAAATAAAAATAATTCCAAGAAATAGATTAAAATCTTAGGCCTACTTCCAAGCTTGGTAAAAATTTATAAAAATTCTCAAAAATATATTTTGGTCTTAGGATCATACATAAAAAGTTTCAGCCCCTGGTTTGGCCATTTACTCTATGTTGTAGTTCAAAATGGTATAGAAGGGTATTTAAAGGTATTTCCCAAATTAATAAATTCAAGAAATTGAATTAAATAATATTTTTATTACTTTGAAAATTTGGGGTGTTACACGGGTTGCGTGATATCCCACAATTAGTTTACTTTTATGAGTGTGCATGATGATTTGACATGTAAGGACTGTTGAGCGAGGAGGGAAAACGTACTCCTCGAATTAGATGGTATTATGTTGTTCATGTTTAATATTCCGCATGATTAAACTTGACTACACTAAATGCTTTAACTGAAAAATGTACTTTTCCGCACTTTTAGCAATTATCATTCCTTTGTTATTATCCTGCATTATTATTGCGTGCTTGGTGGATTGTTGAGTGCTTTTTGTACTCATACCCGTTGGACACACAATTCAGAGGCTACCTACAATGAGGAACATGGTATGGAGTAGCGACCTAGTCAAGAAGAAAGATCCTGAAGAAGACGTTCGTCATGCTACTTATTTTTGATGTTTTTTTTTATTTTTACACTTATGTAATAATGTGGTCTACGTACCGCGAATGATTGCCCGTATGTACGTTGTTGCATGATGAACCTCTTGTTATTATTGTTTTTCTTTGGAAATTCAATGATGTTCCGATTTGTTAAATCGGGGCGTCACAAGATGGTAATAGAGCCGACTTGACTGTAGGAAGCCAAACGGACCAGCCTAGTACTTAGTTTTGATAAAATCTTTTTCGCGAAAACCTACTTTACAACTTTATTCCTTCCCTTACTTCTCTTCAACTTGTTGTTTTTGTAGATGTCGGTCTACCGGGTCCACAGTTTCTGCCACCACTTCGAGGGCTTCGTCCGGGAACTCCGGATGATGGTGACCTTCCTTGGGTTCCTCTTCAAGCCCAAGTTCCATGGTGTTTACATGGAAGAATTCACGGGACCGTGAGATGTCTCCCTCACCATCCATGGATCTGGCGAGCACCTACAGTTCTTCACGGCAGCACTTGGGGGGCCCAACCTTGGACGTCGCATGCCAACACATCGCCCTGCAAGCCCTCATGGAGTTGAGGATGATCTACGACGATCGTCTTCAGAACTCGTCCTTCCAGCTTGTGCCGAAGCGCACTCCCGGTGCCCACCGCGGCATCTACATCGGCGTCCACTTCGATCGCGATCCGGTCATGGCCCGGCAGTCGAGTTTCTTCATTAGGAGACGAAGAGCTTGATCCAACAAAATGGCGAGCTGTAGCGTAAGATAATACAACTGTAGAAGGACATAACGGAGATGATTCCCCTCGTTCTGAGGAGGAAGAAGCCCATCTGCGAGCCCGCCCCTCGCCCCAAGAGGATCCCATCACACCCCACGGCCATCGGACCATCCAGCTCCAGTGCCCCTGCCTCGCGCCCCGCCGTCGTCGCCGACCCCATCATCGAGAACTTTCTCGAGCCCACCATCCCTCAAGAGCCACGTGGTTCTGAGAGCACGGAGACCGCTCCAGATGGCGAGTAGGTGATAGTTTTCGATGATTGTTTATAATAATTTTGTGATTGTGGTACCACCTGCAACAACTTGTGTTGTAGGTGGATTAAATAAAAACGTTGATGTAATGAACCTTATTTACCACTTATATATATACATATGAGCCCCTCTGGGCTGTTTTTGGCTAAAAATTTGTTTTAAAACTTTTCTCTTTTGGCAAAACTTTTTTGTGTATTCAGAAGATGGCCAAAAACCAGAACATTGGGTCCAACAATGGAGAAAGGGCAAGCAACGGTCTGTCCAGAAGTGTTGTTCCCAACTGGGGCGCAACGGGTGTGGCGCCCCGATTTATCAAATCGGAACATTATTGAATTTCCATAGAAAAACAATAATAACAAGAGGTTCATCATGCGACATCGTACATACGACAATATTCATGGTGTGCAGACCATATTTATTACATCAAAGTTTTGATAAAAACAGCAATAAAGATAATTAAAAATCTGCATGACGAACGCCTTTTTCAAGATCTTTTCTCTTGACTGGGTCGCTACTCCAGACCGTCGTCATAGTAGGCATCCTCTGTGGGGTCCAACGGGTATGAGTACAAAAAGTACTCAACAAGCCACCGCAAATGCAAATAATAATGCAGGATAATAAACAAGGAAGGGTAATGGCTAACAGTGCGGAAAAGTACATTTTCCGTTATTGCATTTAGTGTAGTCCATTTTAATCATGCAGAAAAGTAAACATGAGCATCAACAACATCACCTAACTCGAGGAGTACGTTTTACCTCCTCGCACAACAGTCCTTACATGTCAAACCATCATGCACATACATATTCAAGTAATCTAACTGTGGGATGTCACGCAACCCGCCCTTGACCGTGGGCTCGGCTTTTCGAAAAGATTTAAGACTTTGATCAGAGATGTACTACTGTACCCACAAGGCACGCACTCATCCCAAACAAGATGACCCATTCCACGGGAACTCGTGCCAAAACCTCAGCATGAAATGCTCCAAGCGATAACCACCCGCTCTAGGTTTCGCCGGCGCGCCGGGCCGCATCCCGGCTAACGTCGCACCCCCTTTTGCGGCACATTGGTACAAGCCACCCGCAGGTGCTGCTTGACCCAACTCCAAATGGTGGCCTCGGTTTGGAACACTCCATACCTTAGTTAGGACTTACCCATTAGACTTGTGGTTAGTACGGAAGTGTATTGCAACGGATCCCTCAGACCAGTCCTTATAGTGCCCCGGGTGCTATCGACCAATGCCCTAACTTGCACCCGGAACCCACCATGCATCCACTCACAACCACAACTCCAACACCGATAGAATTCCAAAGATGAGAATAACGGGGATCATATAGTAGAACCAATCGGTACGACTCATTTTTAATCCTATAGCAATCGTGTCAATACATTGGACACTAGCTAATAACATTTATCATATGGTGACAAGGAGTTTAGGCTAGAGAGCATGGCTTGGGTTGCACATCAAGGTCGGGGGATCCTAAATAAATATATTGTAAGGGTTTCATTTGACTAATGCATGTATAACCTATGTGTTTTAGCGATAGTTTAATAAAACATGGGTTCAATATGCTCAAAAGATTGGTTTGGTGACTTGCCTTGTTCAACAAAGGGTGAGGGAGGAACTTCCGGAAAATATTCCGGCTCCTCGACGGCGTCGTAGTCTTTCCAATATAAATAAAGTAAAATAAAATAAAATAAACACAACATCCAATCAAACAATATAACATCACATAATAAGCACATAGGTCTAAGTTGGTTTGATTTAAAATAAATCAAGTTGTTAAGGTTCTGAAGTTCATTTCATAAACAATTTTAAAAGAAATTAAAGTGAAGTGTTGTCCTTTGAAAAAAAAGGGTTTTCAAAGTGATAATTCTAATTTTTAAGTTTTCTAATAAAGTTAAAATCAAGGGTCCATAGAAAACTTAGTGGTTTGTTCATATTAACAGGAAATAAATAAATATAAGCTTCACTGGAATTTAAATAATTAAGTGTATATTTTTACCCTAAGGGTATTTGAATGCTCATTTAAATAAACATGAAAAGTCCAAAGTAACCTACTGTTTTTATTGAACTAACATGTAGAGAATAAAATTATAAATTTTCTGGAATTGGAATATTAATTTTTGGAGTAAAAATGTGCAAGATATGAATTTTAGAAGTTTAAAACTATTTTTGGAATTTAAATTAAATCCCAAACAGCCTTGGGTCCACGGTGAGCCAGGCCCACGGTGAACCCGTGCACTGTGCGCGTGGTCCGGCCCAATCTGGACCGTTGGATCCAGATCCAACACGCGAGGGCGAGGCGGGGCGCTTAAGTTGACGTGGACGGCTGAGATTAAAACATCGAACCGGTACGCGATGAACGGCTTAGATGCGATGCGGGATTTTAAAACTAATGGACGGCTGAGATTATAACGTACCCCTTCGCCGAGATCTAACGGATCGGATTAAGTCACACGCGGGAATTAATCATCACCGTTGGATCACGATCGCACGGTTGCGATCGAATCCGACACGGCACGGGTAATCAGCCCGTGCCGGTCGTCTTCTCCGGTGACGGCGAGCGGGCCAGAGGCCATGGCGAGCGATGGCGGTCGAAGCTAAGGCCTAAAACAGAAAGAGGATACTGCGGGGATCATGAGGGTACCTCTACGGTGGTCCGGGGATGACGGGGCGTGGCCGGCGACGAGGTTAGACGGCGAGGTGGTCTCGGGTACTTGTCGGCGATGGCGTTCCGGCGAGGTTCATGGATGGCGGAGGGGCGGCCGGGGTCGGTGACGTCCTTGTGATCATGGCGGTGTGGTTGGCTAGGTCGGAGGAGGTTGGTAGCGAAGGCGAGGGGCGGCCGGAGTAGGAGTGGCGGTGAGGTGTTAAAAACCGAAGAGGGGAGCGCTTTGTTCGTTCTCGCTGTGAATGGTCGTGGGGGTTGAACGCGGTGGAGGCTAGGGGCTTAAATAGGGCCACCGGCGGAGCTCGCATGCAAGGAAAGCTGAGGGAGGGCCTTAACTCACCGGCGAGGGCTCGGCCATGCACGGTGCGGTGTTCCCGGGGGCTTAAACGCGTGGTTTAACGGGGGGAAACGGTCAGCCAGGCACGGGGAACCGATTAATGGCGTCAACTGAATGCGGGAGGGGCCAGCGAGGTGGATCCGAGGCGGGGGTCGTCAGCCGGCGTGATTTGGGGGCGGCGACGCGAGGTTGACGATGGAACTGACAGGCGGGGGCCACTGGCTAGCGGGCGCGAGGGGAGGCGATCGGCACCGATAGGTGGGGTCGGGCTGTCAGCCAGAGGCAGGCGAGGGTGACGGGCTGGGCCGGCCGGGAGAGAGAGAAGGGAGAAGGGAGGCCCAATACTGTTTTAAAGTTTTTCCGATTAAAATAATTGCAGAAAATAGGTTAAATCATTTGGGGCATTTCTAGGGTGGATAAAAATTTGTAAAAATTCTCAAAAATATATCTTGGCCTTGGGAGTTTATACAAAAATTTTCAGCTCCTCGTTAGGTCATTAACTCTATGTTGTAGTTCAAAATGGTAAAGAGGGGTATTTAAAGGTATTTTCAAAATAATAAAATCCAGGAAATTGAATTAAATAATATTTTTATTTCTTTGAAAATTTGGGGTGTTACAAACCTATCCCCCTTACAAAGAATCTCGTCCTCGAGATTGGAACGTTACTCGAATAACACGGGGTATTGGTCTTTCAGTTCGTCTTCTTTTTCCCATGTAGCTTCTTCGGCGGGGTGGTTGTTCCACTGAACCTTGCAGAAGCGAACTACTTCACTCCTGGTTACTCTTTCTTTGGTTTCCAAGATCTTGATGGGTTTCTCGATGTAGGTCAAGTCATCTTGGACGTTGAGCTGTTGAAGATCGGCCTGCTCGGCGGGCACACAAAGGCACTTCTTCAGTTGAGAGACATGGAACACATCATGAACTCCTGCCAAATACGGAGGCAGTTCAAGTCGATATGCCACTTCTCCTTGCCGTCGGAGGATCTGAAAAGGTCCGACGTAGCGGGGTGCTAGCTTGCCTTTCATGTTGAACCTTTGAGTGCCTCGGAGGGGAGTGACTCGGAGATAGACATAATCACCCTCCTCAAAGGTTAGGTCTCTTCAATGGTTATCGGCGTAGCTCTTCTGTCGGGACTGGGCTATCCTCAACCGATCCCTTATGATCTTAACCTTCTCTTCAGCTTCTCTTAGTATATCTGTCCCAAACAGCTGCAACTCTCCGGTCTGATCCTAGAGCAGCGGCGTTCTGCACTTGCGCCCATAAAGTGCTTCGAACGGGGACATTTGCAGGTTGGCTTGATAGCTGTTGTTGTAGGAGAACTCTGCATAGGGTAAGTTCTTGTCCCACATTCCGCCAAAGTCTAGAGCGCAAGCTCTAAGCATATCTTCAAATATCTGGTTAACCCTTTCGGTTTGACCGTCGGTTTGTGGATGATAGGCGGTGCTAAAGTTTAGCCGGGTGCCGAGTTCCTCTTGAAGGTTCTTCCAAAACTTGGAGGTAAACTGACTCCCGCGGTCAGATACAATCTTCTTAGGAACTCCATGAAGGCACACAATCCGGGTCATATACAACTCAGCCAACTTGGCGACAGTGTAAGTCATCTTGACCAGGATGAAGTGAGCCACCTTGGTGAGTCGGTCAACGATTACCCAGATAGAATCGTGACCAGCTTGGGTTCTGGGCATTCCCGTGATGAAGTCCATTCCTATCTCTTTCCACTTCCATTCAGGGACTTTGAGAGGTTGAAGGAGTCCGGCAGGTCTCTGATGCTCTGCCTTGACTCGCCGGCATGTGTCGCACTTGGCCACATACTCAGCTATCTCTCTCTTCATGTTGACCCACCAATATTTTTCCTTCAGGTCTTGATACATCTTGGTACTCCCGGGATGAATGGAGTATAGAGTATCGTGGGCTTCATGAAGGATGAGGGTCTTCAACTCAGGCCTGTCGGGTACACATATCCGGTTTCCAAACCAGATGGTACCATGCTCGTCCTTGGAGAATCCAGGGGCTTTACCCTTCCGCTTGTTCTGTTGGATCTCCAAGATGTCCGAGTCTTCCTTCTGCTTTTCTTCGATCTGGTCTATCAAGATAGGCCGAGACTCCAAGGCAGTGAGTTACGCTCGGGTGGTGATCCCCAAATTCAGCCTTTCCATCTCCTTGTAAAGTAAAGGAGCTTGGTCCTTAATCATGATGGCGTTGTAGTACCCTTTTCGACTAAGGGCGTCTGCCACCACATTGGCCTTGCCTGGATGATAATGGATGCCCAAGTCGTAATCCTTGATCAGTTCCAACCATCTCCTTTGCCTGAGGTTCAGGTCCGGTTGGGTGAATATGTACTTGAGGCTCTTGTGGTCGGTGAAGACCTCACACCGATTCCCCACAAGGTAATGTCTCCATATCTTCAAGGCATGAACCACAGCTGCTAATTTTAGGTCGTGGGTTGGGTAATTCAGCTCATGCGGCCTTAGCTGTCGGGATGCGTAGGATATCACCTTCCCTTCTTGCATTAAGACGCATCCCAATCCTTGACAAGAGGCATCACAGTAGACGTGGAAGTCTTTCTGGATGTCTGGAAGAGTCAGAATAGGAGCTGACACGAGTTTCCTCTTGAGGGTCTGGAAGTTTTCTTCGCAGTCGGGGGTCCATTCAAACTTTCTTATCAGAGATGTACTACAGTACCCACAAGGCACGCACTCATCCCAAAAGAGATGACCCATACCACGGGAACTCGTGCCAAAACTTTGGCATGAAATGCTCCAAGCGATAACCACCCGCTCTAGGTTTCACCGGCGCGCCGGGCCGCATCCCGGCTAACGTCGCACCCCCTTTTGCGCCACATTGGTACAAGCCACCCGCAGGTGCTGCTTGACCGATCTCCAAATGGTGGCCTCGGTTTGGAACACTACATACCTTAGTTAGGACTTACCCATTATACTTGTGGTTAGTACGGATGTGTTTTGCAACGGATCCCTCAGACCGGTCCTTATAGTGCCCCGGGTGCTACCGACCAATGCCCTAGCTTGCACCCGGAACCCACCATGCATACACTCACAACCATAACTCGTCACCAACAGAAATCCAAGGATAAGAAGTAACGGGGATCATATAGTAGAACCATTTTACTACGACTCATTTTTATCCTATAGCGATCGTGTCAATACATTGGACACTAGCTAATATCATTAATCATGTGGTGACAAGGAGGTTAGGCGAGATAGCATGGCTTGGGTTGCACATCAAGGTCGAGGGATCCAAAATAAATATATTGTAAGGGTTCGTTTGACTAATGCATGTATAACCTATGTGTTTTAGCGATAGTTTAATCAAACATGGGTTCAATATGCTCAAAAGATTGGTTTGGTGACTTGCCTTGTTCAGAAAAGGGTGAGGGAGGAACTTTCGGGAAATATTTCGGCTTCTCGACGGCGTCATAGTCTTTCCAATATAAAAATGAAATAAATACAACATTCAATTTAAACAATCTAAAGCCACACAACAATCATATAGGTTTTTGTTGATTTGGTTTGAAGAAAGCAAGTTACTATGTTTCTGAAACTTATGTCATAAATAATTTAAAATGAACCATAATGAAATATTGCCCTTCATAAAAGGGGTTTTAATGGTGAATAATCTCATTTTAAGTTTTCTAATTAATTTAAAAATGAATGGTTCAGAGGAAACTTAGTGGTTTCATCATTCTTAACAGGGAATGCATAAATATAAACTTGTCTGGAATTTAAATAATTAAAATTGTATTTTACCCTAAGGGCATTTGAAAACTTTATTAAATAAACATGAAATGTCCAAATTAAACATACTGTTTTTATTGCATTAACATGTAGAGAATAAAATTATAAAATTTCTGCAATTGAAATGACAATTTTTAGAGTTCAAATGCGCCAGATATGAATTTTACAAGTTTCAAACAGTTTCTGGAATTTATTTCTAAATTCAAATCCCCTCGGGTCCACGGTGAGCCAGGCCCACGGTGAACCCGCGAACTGGGCGCGTGGTCCGGTCCAATCTGGACCGTTGGATCCAGATCCAACGCGCGAGGGCGAGGCGGGGCACTTAAGTGATAACGGACGACCACGATTAAAACGCACGAAAGGGTACCACGTGGACGCATGAGATTGAACGCGGGTTTTAAATGGAAATGAACGCGCGAGATTAAAACGTACCGCTTTGACTAGATCTGGCGGTGCGGATTAGATCGCGCGCGTGGAGCAACTAGCGCCGCTCGATCGCGATCGTGCGGTCGAGATTGAATCCGACACGGCACGGGTACTCAACCCGTGTCGGTCATCTTCTCCGACGACGGTGAGCGGGCCAAGGGCCACGGCGAGCAACAGCTGACCTAGCTAAGCCTAGAAATGGAAAGAGGACGCTAAGGCGGTCACGACGGTACCTTAGGCAAGGCGAGGGGTCGACGGAGCGCGGTCGGCGGCGAGGGTAGACGACGGAGTGGTTCGGGCTCTTGTCGGCGACGGCGTTCCGGCGAGGTTCGTCGATGGCGGATGGGCGGCCAGGGTCGACGACGTCCTTGCGGTCACGGCGGTGTGGTTGGCTAGGGCGGAGGAGGTTACCAGCGACGGCGAGGGGCGACCGGAGTAGGAGTGGCGGTGAGGTGCGCTAAAACTTGGAGTGAGGGTGTTCTGTGCGTTCTCGCAGTGTGTGAGCGTGGGGGTGAAATGCGGGTGGCCAATGGGTTTAAATAGGGCCATCAATGGGGGCAGTGGGGCGTAATCGACGGTGGCCAGGAATAAACGCGTTTAAATAGCGGCGAGCTCGGGTTGAATTCGGTTCATCGAACCTAGACGCGAATCGGTCGGGTTTAATTGGGGGAAACGGTCGCCGTGGACCGGGGGTGGTAATGGCGGGCTCAATTTGAGGGGAGGGGGTCGAGGGCAGGGGATCCGAGGCACGTTATTGTGTCGGCCAGCGAGGGGGGGGATTTGGGGGCGGATCTCGCGGGAAGACGAATCCGACAGGTGGGGGCCACCGGGCAGCGGGCGCGAGCGGGCGAGCGAGAGGGCTGACGGGTGGGGCCGTAGTGTCGGGCGCGCGCGCGAGGGGAGGCGATTGGCGCCGACTAGTGGGGTCGGGCTGTCATCCAGAGGCGGGCGAGGGTGATGGGCTGGGCCGGCCGGGAGAGAGAGAAGAGAGGAGGGAGGCCCAATACTGTTTCAAAACATTTCTAAATAAAAATAATTCCAAGAAATAGATTAAAATCTTAGGCCTACTTCCAAGCTTGGTAAAAATTTATAAAAATTCTCAAAAATATATTTTGGTCTTAGGATCATACATAAAAAGTTTCAGCCCCTGGTTTGGCCATTTACTCTATGTTGTAGTTCAAAATGGTATAGAAGGGTATTTAAAGGTATTTCCCAAATTAATAAATTCAAGAAATTGAATTAAATAATATTTTTATTACTTTGAAAATTTGGGGTGTTACACGGGTTGCGTGATATCCCACAATTAGTTTACTTTTATGAGTGTGCATGATGATTTGACATGTAAGGACTGTTGAGTGAGGAGGGAAAACGTACTCCTCGAGTTAGATGGTATTATGTTGTTCATGTTTAATATTCCGCATGATTAAACTTGACTACACTAAATGCTTTAACTGAAAAATGTACTTTTCCGCACTTTTAGCAATTATCATTCCTTTGTTATTATCCTGCATTATTATTGCATGCTTGGTGGATTGTTGAGTGCTTTTTGTACTCATACCCGTTGGACACACAATTCAGAGGCTACCTACTATGAGGAACATGGTATGGAGTAGCGACCTAGTCAAGAAGAAAGATCCTGAAGAAGACGTTCGTCATGCTACTTATTTTTGATGTTTTTTTATTTTTACACTTATGTAATAATGTGGTCTACGTACCGCGAATGATTGCCCGTATGTACGTTGTTGCATGATGAACCTCTTGTTATTATTGTTTTTCTTTGGAAATTGAATGATGTTCCGATTTGTTAAATCGGGGCGTCACAAGATGGTAATAGAGCCGACTTGACTATAGGAAGCCAAACGGACCAGCCTAGTACTTAGTTTTGATAAAATCTTTTTCGCGAAAACCTACTTTACAACATTATTCCTTCCCTTACTTCTCTTCAACTTGTTGTTTTTGTAGATGTCGGTCTACCGGGTCCACAGTTTCTGCCACCACTTCGAGGGCTTCGTCCGGGAACTCCGGATGATGGTGACCTTCCTTGGGTTCCTCTTCAAGCCCAAGTTCCATGGTGTTTACATGGAAGAATTCACGGGACCGTGAGATGTCTCCCTCGACATCCATGGATCTGGCGAGCACCTACAGTTCTTCACGGCAGCACTTGGGGGCCCAACCTTGGACGTCGCGTGCCAACACATCGCCCTGCAAGCCCTCATGGAGTTGAGGATGATCTACGACGATCGTCTTCAGAACTCGTCCTTCCAGCTTGTGCCGAAGCGCACTCCCGGTGCCCACCGCAGCATCTACATCGGCGTCCACTTCGATCGCGATCCGGTCATGGCCCGGCAGTCGAGTTTCTTCATTAGGAGACGAAGAGCTTGATCCAACAAAATGGCGAGCTGCAGCGTAAGATAATACAACTGTAGAAGGACATAACGGAGATGATTCCCCTCGTTCTGAGGAGGAAGAAGCCCATCTGTGAGCCCGCCCCTCGCCCCAAGAGGATCCCATCACACCCCACGGCCACCGGACCATCCAGCTCCAGTGCCCCTGCCTCGCGCCCCGCCGTCGTCGCCGACCCCATCATCGAGAACTTTCTCGAGCCCACCATCCCTCAAGAGCCACGTGGTTCTGAGAGCACGGAGACCGCCCCAGATGGCGAGTAGGTGATAGTTTTCGATGATTGTTTATAATAATTTTGTGATTGTGGTACCACCTGCAACAACTTGTGTTGTAGGTGGATTAAATAAAAACGTTGATGTAATGAACCTTATTTACCACTTATATATATACATATGAGCCCCTCTGGGCTGTTTTTGGCTAGAAATTTGTTTTAAAACTTTTCTCTTTTGGCAAAACTTTTTTGTGTATTCAGAAGATGGCCAAAAACCAGAACATTGGGTCCAACAATGGAGAAAGGGCAAGCAACGGTCTGTCCAGAAGTGTTGTTCCCAACTGGGGCGCAACGGGTGCGGCGCCCCGATTTATCAAATCGGAACATTATTGAATTTCCATAGAAAAACAATAATAACAAGAGGTTCATCATGCGACATCGTACATACGACAATATTCATGGTGCGCAGACCATATTTATTACATCAAAGTTTTGATAAAAACAGTAATAAAGATAATTAAAAATCTGCATGACGAACGCCTTTTTCAAGATCTTTTCTCTTGACTGGGTCGCTACTCCAGACCGTCGTCATAGTAGGCATCCTCTGTGGGGTCCAACGGGTATGAGTACAAAAAGTACTCAACAAGCCACCGCAAATGCAAATAATAATGCAGGATAATAAACAAGGAAGGGTAATGGCTAACAGTGCGGAAAAGTACATTTTCCGTTATTGCATTTAGTGTAGTCCATTTTAATCATGCGGAAAAGTAAACATGAGCATCAACAACATCACCTAACTCAAGGAGTACGTTTTACCTCCTCGCACAACAGTCCTTACATGTCAAACCATCATGCACATACATATTCAAGTAATCTAACTGTGGGATGTCACGCAACCCGCCCTTGACCGTGGGCTCGGCTTTTCGAAAAGATTTAAGACTCTGATCAGAGATGTACTACTGTACCCACAAGGCACGCACTCATCCCAAACGAGATGACCCATTCCACGGGAACTCATGCCAAAACCTCAGCATGAAATGCTCCAAGCGATAACCACCCGCTCTAGGTTTCGCCGGCGCGCCGGGCCGCATCCCGGCTAACGTCGCACCCCCTTTTGCGCCACATTGGTACAAGCCACCCGCAGGTGCTGCTTGACCCATCTCCAAATGGTGGCCTCGGTTTGGAACACTCCATACCTTAGTTAGGACTTACCCATTAGACTTGTGGTTAGTACGGAAGTGTATTGCAACGGATCCCTCAGACCGGTCCTTATAGTGCCCCGGGTGCTACCGACGAATGCCCTAACTTGCACCCGGAACCCACCATGCATCCACTCACAATCATAACTCCAACACCGACAGAATTCCAAAGATGAGAATAACGGGGATCATATAGTAGAACCAATCGCTACAACTCATTTTTAATCCTATAGCAATTGTGTCAATACATTGGACACTAGCTAATAACATTTATCATATGATGACAAGGAGTTTAGGCTAGAGAGCATGGCTTGGGTTGCACATCAAGGTCGGGGGATCCTAAATAAATATATTGTAAGGGTTTCATTTGACTAATGCATGTATAACCTATGTGATTTAGCGATAGTGTAATAAAACATGGGTTCAATATGCTCAAAAGATTGGTTTGGTGACTTGCCTTGTTCAGCGAAGGGTGAGGGAGGAACTTCCGGGAAATATTCCGGCTCCGCGATGGCGTCGTAATCTTTCCAATATAAATAAAGTAAAATAAAATAAAATAAACACAACATCCAATCAAACAATATAACATCACATAATAAGCACATAGGTCTAAGTTGGTTTGATTTAAAATAAATCAAGTTGTTAAGGTTCTGAAGTTCATTTTATAAACAATTTTAAAAGAAATTAAAATGAAGTGTTGTCCTTTGAAAAAAAGGGTTTTCAAAGTGATTATTCTCATTTTTAAGTTTTCTAATAAATTTAAAATGAAGGGTCCATAGAAAACATAGTGGTTTGTTCATATTAACAGTAAATAAATAAATATAAGCTTCACTGGAATTTAAATAATTAAGTTTATGTTTTTACCCTAAGGGTATTTGAATGCTCATTTAAATAAACATGAAAAGTCCAAAGTAACATATTGTTTTTATTGAACTAACATGTAGAGAATAAAATTATAAATTTTCTGGAATTGGAATGATAATTTTTGGAGTAAAAATGTGCAAGATATGAATTTTAGAAGTTTAAAACTATTTGTGGAATTTAAATTAAATCCTAAAACAGCCTTGGGTCCACGGTGAGCCAGGCCCACGGTGAACCCACGCACTGTGCGCGTGGTACGACCCAATCTGGACCATTGGATCCAGATCCAACGCGCGAGGGCGAGGTGGGGCGCTTAAGTTGACGTGGACGGCTGAGATTAAAACATCGAACAGGTACGCGATGAACGGCTTAGATGCGATGCGGGATTTTAAAACTAACGGACGGCTGAGATTATAACGTACCCCTTCGCCGAGATCTAACGGATCGGATTAAGTCGCACGTGGGAATTAATCGTCACCGTTGGATCACGATCGCATGGTTGCGATCGAATCTGACACGGCACGGGTACTCAGCCCGTGCCGGTCGTCTTCTCCGGCGACGGCGAGTGGGCCAGAGGCCACGGCGAGCGATGGCGGTCGAAGCTAAGGCCTAAAACAGAAAGAGGATACTGCGGGGATCACGAGGGTACCTCTGCGGTGGTCCGAGGACGACGGGGCGTGGCCGGCGATGAGGGTAGACGACGAGGTGGTCTCGGGTCCTTGTCGGCGACGACGTTCCGGCGAGGTTCGTGGATGGCGGAGGGGCGGCCGGGGTCGGTGACGTCCTTGTGGTCACGGTGGTGTGGTTGGCTAGGGCGGAGGAGGTTGCTAGCGACAGCGAGAGGCGGCCGGAGTAGGACTGGCGGTGAGGTGTTAAAAACCGAAGAGGGGAGCGCTCTATTCGTTCTCGCTGTGAATGGTCGTGGGGGTCGAACGCGGTGGAGGCTAGGGGCTTAAATAGGGCCACCGGCGGAGCTCTCATGCAAGGAAAGCCGAGGGAGGGCCTTAACTCGTCAGCGAGGGCTCGGCCATGCACGATGCGGTGTTCCTGGGGGCTTAAACGCGTGGTTTAACGGGGGAAACGGTCGGCCGGGAGCGGGGAACCGATTAATGGCGTCAATTGAATGCGGGAGGGGCCAGCGAGGCGGATCTGAGGCGGGGGTCGTCGGCCGGCGTGATTTGGGGGCGGCGACGCGAGGTTGACGATGGAACTGACAGGCGGGGGCCACTGGCCAGCGGGCGCGAGTGCGCGGGGGAGAGGGCTGACGGGTGGGGCCGTGGTGTCGGGCGCGCACGCGAGGGGAGGCGATCGGCGCCGACAGGTGGGGTCGGGCTGTCAGCCAGAGGCGGGCGAGGGTGACGGGCTGGGCCGGCCGGGAGAGAGAGAAGGGAGGAGGGAGGCCCAATACTGTTTTAAAGTTTTTCCGATTTAAAATAATTGCAGAAAATAGGTTAAATCATTTGGGGCATTTCTAGGGTGGATAAAAATTTGTAAAAATTCTCAAAAATATATCTTGGCCTTGGTAGTTAATACAAAAATTTTCAGCTCCTGGTTACGTCATTAACTCTATGTTGTAGTTCAAAATGGTAAAGAGGGGTATTTAAAGGTATTTTCAAAATAATAAAATCCAGGAAATTGAATTAAATAATTTTTTTATTTCATTGGAAATTTGGGGTGTTACAACGGGCCAACGTCAAACTGGGCCACCATCGGCCAACCATCCTACCTTGGCAGAGATGATGGCAAATCAGAACCAGCTGATCACCACCCTCCTCACCCAAATGCAGCACCAACAAGCACAGTTGGACCGGCTGCAACAACAGAATGTGGAGCCCGTTCCATGTGCACCAGCCCCCGCACCCGCACCTCAACTCTCAGAGTTTTTGCGTGTGCGACCTCCTATCTTTTCCAGTGCAACAAACCCCATGGAGGCCGGAGACTGGCTCCGGACCATCGGGAAAAAGTTGGACCTCCTCCCCTGCACTGACTGGGAGAGAGTGGCGTTCGCCACTCACCAACTCCAGGGTTCCGCCACGGAGTGGTGGGACAACTACTGTCAATCCCAGCCGGAGGGCCACGAGGTGACTTGGGCGGAGTTCACCATCACCTTTCGCGCCGCCCACGTCCCCGCCGGAGTCATCGTGGTCAAGCAGCAGGAGTTCCGGGACCTGCAGCAATTAAGCCGGACCGTCATGGAATATCTGCATGAATTCAACCATCTGGCCCGTTATGCGCCGGAAGAGTTGCAGACTGACGCCCTCCACTAGGCCAAGGTCCTTCGAGGACTTAAGGATGAGCTCATCCAAGAGACTAAGCAAAACAAGCTGGACCTCAAGAAGAGGAAGATGATCGCATTCAAGCATCATCAAGCGAACCCTTAGAGGCCCCGCTTCGTCCCTCCACCACCGACACCAGCCTACCATCCTCGGCCCGTCTATAGGCTGCCACACACCGCCAGTGGATCCAACGCTGGGCATCCTCGCCCCGCTCAACCAGCTCCGGCCGCTCAACCAACACCCGCCGCCAAGGCCACGATCATGAGGGACCACAACGGAAAGATGGTCGTATGTTTCAACTGCCGGAAGGAAGGTCACTACTCGCACTAGTGTCCTCACCACAAGCAACCCCAAGGTGCGGCGCCCAACCAAGCAATCTGTGCCCGTGTCAACCACATCAGCGCAAAAGAAGCTCAGGAGGCTCCCGAAGTCGTACTCGGTATGTTCACCGCGAATTCCATACCTGCAATAGCACTGTTTGACTCTGGGCAACACATTCCTTCATATCTATAGACTTTTTGAAAACAAATGACTTGGAAGTACTCCCTATGCCCGCCCCCATGATGATTGTCACCCCTGGCAAGAGAACCTTAGTTAACATGTTCAGTCCGAAGGTAAGGATAGAGATCCAAGGGGTGCTATTCCGGGTCGAGCTGGTTCTCATCGAGTGCACCGGACTCGACCTCATCCTAGGGATGGATTGGTTGATGAAGCACAAGGGAGTGATCGACCATGCCAACAAGTCCGTCACTGTGACCAACCCCGAAAGCGAAGCCATCACCTTTCAGATGACCACCCGTGGTTCTAACGGGGTATCCCTTCACTCGCAAGCTCTAGAGGAAGTGCCCGTGGTCAGAGAATACATGGACGTCTTCCCAGAAGACCTACCAGGAATGCCTCCCAAGCGGGACATCGAATTTAGAATTGAACTGGTCCCTAGGACCACCCCAATCTCCAAGCGCCCATACCGGATGGCCGCCAATGAACTAGCCGAAGTTAAGAGTAATATTGAGGACCTGGAACAGAAAGGGTACATCCGACCGAGTACCTCACCCTGGGGTGCACCGGTCATCTTCGACATGAAGAAGGACAAGACCAAAAGGATGTGCGTGGACTATAGAGCCTTGAACGACGTGGCCATCAAGAACAAGTACCCACCGCCTCGGATCGACGATCTATTTGATCAACTGAAAGGATCCTCAGTATTCTCCAAGATCAACCTCAGATTAGGCTATCACCAGCTGAGGATTAGGGAAGAAGACATCCCCAAGATTGCCTTCACGTCCCGCTACGGACTTTACAAGTATATGGTGATGTCGTTCGGACTCACGAATGGCCCAGCTTTCTTCATGAACATGATGAACAATGTATTCATGGAGTTCTTGGATAACTTCATCGTGGTATTCATTGACAATATCCTCGTCTACTCCAAGACCAAGGAAGAGCACAAGACTCACCTCTAGCTGACCCTCGGAAAGCTAAGGGAACAACAATTGTACGCCAAATATAGCAAGTGCGAGTTTTGGTCATCCGAGGTGAAGTTTCTTAGTCATGTCATATTTTCCAGAGGAATAGCAGTGGACCCAACCATCGTAGAATCAGTGACCAATTGGCTACAACCCATGAACGTGACTGAGATCCGGAGTTTTCTTGGATTGGCCGGATACTACCGCCGGTTCATTGTGAACTTCTCCAAGATAGCCAAGCCCATGACCAGACTGTTGCAAAAGGAAGTAAAGTTCGAATGGACTCTAGACTGCGAAGAATGCTTCTAGACCCTTAAGAAGAAGCTTGTGTCAGCCCCGATTCTGACTCTGCCAGACATCCGAAAGGACTTCCACGTCTACTATGATGCCTCTCGCCAAGGGTTAGGCTGTGTCTTAATGCAAGATGGGAAGGTGATATCTTACGCCTCTCGTCAGCTAAGGCCGCATGAGCTGAATTACCCGACCCACGACCTGGAATTGGTAGCCGTGGTTCATGCCTTGAAGATATGGAGACATTACCTTGTGGGAAATCGGTGTGAGGTCTTCACCAATCACAAGAGCCTCAAGTACATATTCACCCAACCGGACCTAAACCTCATACAGAGAAGGTGGTTGGAGTTGATAAAAGATTATGACTTAGGCATCCACTATCATCCAGGCAAGGCAAATGTGGTGGCAGATGCCCTATGTCGAAAAGGGTACTGCAATGCCATCATGGTGCAAGACCAGGCCCCATTGTTATATAAGGAGATGGAACGGTTGAATCTAGGGATCGCCACCAGAGCGTATCTCGCCGCCCTAGAGACCAGACCTGTCTTAATGGACCAAATCCGTGAGACACAGAAGGAAGACCCGAACATCTTAGAGATCCAGCAGAATATGAGGAAAGGTAAAGCCCCAGGATTCTCCGAGGACGAGAACGGTACCGTCTGGTTCAGAAACCGGATATGCGTGCCCTACAAGCCAGAGTTGAAAGCCCTCATCCTTCGAGAGGCCCATGAAACTCTATACTCCATCCACCCCAGGAGTACCAAGATGTACCAAGACCTAAAGGATAAATATTGGTGGGTCAGTATGAAGAGGGAAATAGCTGAGTATGTGGCCAAGTGCGACACATGCCAGTGAGTCAAGGCAGAGCACTAGAGACCTACCAGATTATTGCAACCCCTCAAGGTCCCCGTATGGAAGTGGGAAGAAATAGGAATGGACTTCATCACGGGACTACCTAGGACCCAAGCTGGTCATGACTCTATTTGGTTGATGGTCGATCGACTCACCAAGGTGGCGCATTTCATCCCCGTCAAAACAACTTACACCATCGCCAGATTGGATGAGTTGTACATGACCCATATTGTGTGCCTGCATGGAGTTCCAAAGAAGATCGTATCTGACTGAGGGAGTCAGTTTACCTCTATGTTTTGGAAGAATCTCTAGGAAGAACTCGGCATCCGACTAAACTTTAGCACCGCCTATCATCCGCAGACCAACGGCCAAACCAAAAGGGTAAACCGGGTATTGGAGGATATGCTTAGAGCTTGCACTCTGGACTTTGGCAGAATGGGGGATAAGAACTTGCCTTATGCAGAGTTCTCCTACAACAACAGTTACCAAGTCAGCCTGGAGATGTCCTCGTTTGAAGCGCTTTATGGGCGTAAGTGCAGAACATCGTTACTTTGGGATCAGACTGGAGAATCGCAGCTATTCGGGACAGATATATTGCGAGATGCTGAAGAGAAAGTCAAGATCATCAGGGACAGATTGAAGATAGCCTAGTCCCAACAAAAGAGCTACACCGATAATCGACGGAGAGACCTAACCTTTGAGGAGGGTGACTATGTCTATCTCCGAGTCACTCCCCTCCGTGGCACTCAAAGGTTTAACATGAGAGGCAAGTTAGCAACCCGCTATGTCGGACCCTTTCAAATCCTCCGACGGCAAGGAGAGGTGGCATATCAGCTATAACTACCTCCATCTTTGGCAAGAGTACATGATGTGTTCCACGTCTCTCAGCTGAAGAAGTGTCTCCGTGTGCCCACCGAACAGGCCGACCTCCAACAGCTCAATGTCCAAGAAGACTTGACCTACATTGAGAAACCCGTTCGGATTCTAGAAACTAAGGAAAGGGTAACCAGGAGCCGTGTGGTTCGCTTCTGCAAGGTTCAGTGGGACAACCACCCCGTCGAGGAAGCCACATGGGAAAAATAAGACGAGTTAAAAACACAATACCCCGAGCTATTCGAGTAACTTTCTGAATCTCGAGGATGAGATTCTTTGTAAGGGGGATAGGTTTGTAACACCGTAAATTTTTAGAGAAATAAAAATTTCATTTTATTATATTTTTGGGAAATGATTAATTTTGAAGTACCTTTAATACCCTTCCATGCTTAAATGAACTAGAACCTAGATGAAATATCCAAACTAGAGGCTAGAAAATTTTGTATATGATCCCAAGGCCAAGATATATTTTTGAGAATTTTTACAGATTTTTGTCACTCATGGGAGCAACCCAAATAATTTAAACCTATTTCAGCAATTATTTTTATTCAGAAAAAGCATTTAAATAGTAACGGGCCTCCCTCCCCCATTCTCCCCCAACCGGCTGGCCTAGCCCACTCCCTCCCCATGCCATACTGACAGATGGGTCCCGCTTGTCAGCGATCCCCTCCCTCCACGCGCGCGCACTTGACAGCTTGGCCCCACCTTCCGGCGCCATCACTCCTGCACGCCTTAGCCCACCTGTTAGTCGCCAAGCCCGTACGCCTGCGCTCACTGACCGCCATGGCCCGCCTGTCGAACCCGTCGTCGTCCTCACGCTCCCCCCTAACTCCGCCGGCCAATGACTTCACCTCGGATCCGCCCGCCACCCCCCTCCCCTTCAATTGTCGCCGGTTTAATGCACCCCGAGGCCCGCCGGCCATTTAATTGCATTAAGGGACGCGTTTAAGCCCCGGGATCATAGCACCCGTGCATGGCGAGACCTCGCCGGCGGGTGAATGCTCTCCCCTCGGCTTTCCATGCATGCGTCCCCCTCTGACCCCCGCCGACGCCTCTATTTAAGCCCCTAGCCTCCACCACGTCCGGCCCGCATGCCCTATTGCGTTGAGAATGAACCAGAGCGCCCCGCTTTGACTTTTAGCACCACACCGCCGCCCTCGCTCCAGCCACCACTCGTTGTCGCCAGAGTCCCCCTCCATCCTCGACAACCACACCATCGTGACCGTAGGCGTCACCCCGACCTCGGCCACCACTTCGACGTCGACGAACCCCGCCGGAACCCCACCGCTGACGAGGACCCGAACACCACCGCCGCCTACACTCGTCGTCGGCTGCACCCCGTCGACCCCAAGACTCACTGACGGTACCCTCTTGACCCCCGCGATGTACTGATTCCGTTTTAGCCCGTAGAACCGACCACCATCGCTCACCGTTGCCGCTAGCCCATCGTCATCACCGGAGAAGATGACCGACACGGGTAGAGTACCCGTGCCGTGTCAGATTCATCCCCAACCGCGCGATCATGATCCGACGGTGGGGATTAAATTGACCCCTCGGTATGATCTGGTCCGTCAGATTGCGGCCAAAGGGTATCGCGCGATCTCACGCGTCCATTTTCATTTAAAACCTCCGCCTCGGCCATGGCCATCCGATCGGGATCCAACGATGATCTGCGATCTGGCGCACATGCACAGTGTGTGGGTTCACAGTGGATTCGGCTCACCGTGGACCAGCGATTGTTTTTGGTTTAATTTAAATTCTAGAAATGGTTTTAAACTTCTAAAATTCATATCTTGCTCATTTTAACTCCAAAATTAACCATTTCACTTCTAGAAAATTCATAATTCTATTCTCTACATGTTTGTACACTGAAAACAGTATGTTTATTTTGAGTATTTCATGTTTATTTAATAAATTACTCAAATGCACTTTGGGGTAAACTCAAAAATTGTCCATTTCAACTTTAGGAAAATTTATCTTTTATCCTCTTCATATTGGTGTAATAGAAACACTAGGTTTATTCTGAACTTTTTAATTTAAATTAGTTGGAAGTTTAAAATCCATTTGATTACATTTTTATTCCTTTTTAGAAAAATCCCTAACTCCATCAAAGTTCATTTTTGAAAATTCACATAATAAACTTCAGTAGCTTAATGACTTATTTTCTTTAATTTAACCTAACTAAAACCTATACGCTTGTTGTGTGATTTTGGATTGTTTAATTGAATGTTATGTTTGTTACTTTTATCGAGAAGACTACGACGCCATCGAGGAGCCGGAATACTTCCCGGAAGTCCCTCCCTCGCCTTTCGCTGAACAAGGCAAGTCACCAAACTAACATTTTGAGCATATTGAACCTAGTTTTATCAAACTATCGCTAAAACACATAGGTTATACATGCATTAGTCAAATGAAAGCCCTACAATATATTTATTTAGATCCCCGACCTTGATGTGCAACCCAAGCCATGCTATCTAGCCTAAACTCCTTGTCACCATATCATCAGTACTATTAGCTAGTGTCCAATGTATCGACACAATTGCTATAGGTTAAGAATGAGTCGTAGCGATTGGAAATCCACTATATAATCCCTGATTATTCTTATCCCTGGAATTCTGTTGGTGATATAGTTATGGTTAAGTGTATGCATGGTGGGTTCCGGGTGCAAGCTAGGGCATTGGTCGATAGCACCCGGGGCACTATAAGGATCGGTCTGCGGGATCCGTTACAATACATTTCCGTACTAACCACAAGTCTGGTGGGTATGTCCTAACTAAGGTATGGAGCGGGTGATTATCGCTTGGAGCATTTCATGCTGAGGTTTTGGCACGAGTTCCCGTTGTATGGGTCATCTCGTTACACTTTGGTGTTTAGGATGAATGCGTGCCTTGTGGGTACAGTGGTACACCTCTGATCAGAGTCTTAAATCTTTTCGAAAATCTGAGCCCACGATCAAGGGCGGGTTGCGTGACATCCCACAGTTAGTTTACTTTTATGAGTGTGCATGATGATTTGACATGTATGGACTGTTGAGCGAGGAGGGAAAACGTACTCCTCGAGTTAGATGGTATTATGTTGTTCATGTTTAATATTCCGCATGATTAAACTTGACTACACTAAATGCTTTAACTGAAAAATGTACTTTTCCACACTTTTAGCCATTGTCATTCCTTTGTTATTATCCTGCATTATTACTGCATTCTCGGTGGCTTGTTGAGTACTTTTTGTACTCATACCCGTTGGACACACAATTCACAGGCTGCCTACTATGAGGAAGATGGTCTGGAGTAGCGACCCAGTCAAGAAGAAAAATCTTGAAGAAGATGTTCGTCATGCTACTTATATTTGATGTTTATTTTATTTTTACACTTATGTCATAATGTGGTCTACGTACCGTGAATGATTGCCCGTATGTACGTTGTCGCATGATGAACCTCTTGTTATTATTGTTTTTCTTTGGAAATTCAATAATGTTCCGATTTGTTAAATCGGGGCGTCACAGATATCCACACTAAAAACATCCCCGAGACCCTCCATTCCTCTGATCTCGTCTATCATTATAGAAGCGGGTGAACTTCTTGACAATGAGAGCTATCTCCTCATCATCTAGAGTGTCCACCTGTTCTTTTGTGACCGAGACTAGGGAGGACAAGTCAAAACCCCAGAAATGGCACAAACTCCAGAACCACCGGAAAAATTACCTCTAAATGAGGTACCACTGCTAGGACCAGAAACGAAAGCAATAGATGGTAACAAAGCGTTTCCATATCCTAGACGAGATGCCTTGGCAATCTCGGTGGACTTGAGCTTACTAAAGAGCTCATCACAAGTCAATGTGCCGTAACTTGCCGACTCGTCAATACTAGAGATCTTCACCTCCCATATGCTACGATCAAGAGCATAGAGAAGTTTGATTGCTTTATCATGATCAGAGTAAGCTAAAGTCCCAGTGGAGAGCAAATTGCTCACAATTCTATTAAAACGAGCAAACATAGTGTGTACCGATTCACCAGGGCCTTGCACAAACATTTGATATTCTTGATTATATGTGCTTTGACGCCTAGCCTTAATCTGTGTAGTGCCCTCATGAAAAGTTTTTAAAGTCGTCCAAATTTCATGTGCAGTTCATATGTGCTGGACCCTATCAAACTCATGCCGACTTAGACTCATGAATAGTATATTTCTTGCCTTGCTGTTACAATCGTACTGTTCTTTTTTAGCCTGAGTTGTGCGAGTTTTAGGGATCACATATCAGGAATCAACAATGTCCCATACAGCACTTCCTTGGCTTAGTAAATAAGCCTTCATGCGCACCTTCCAATAAGCAAAATCACGACCATCAAACATCGGAATCTTTGTATTCTTATCGATGTCGCCAAAGGATCACAAACCGATTAAGGTCAACTGGTATTGCCTAGTCGGTAAATGAGTCACCGAAGTTTCCTCTAGATCGAAGTTTGAAACTTCGAAATTCTTTTGTCAGAATTTGAGTTGCCGACTGGTATTGCTTAGTCGGTAAATGAGTCACCAATTTAGATCTATCACTCAATGAATCGCCGACAGGATTCAGAAACTTTAGAGAATAGATTAAAACAAAATTGATTCAGAGTAAACTTGATCTAGATGATCTTGTTGCACAATCTGTGTTCCCTTTCTCCTAAGCGCACAAGTAGTAATCTTAGAAGACAAATCAACTTCTATCTTAGAGGTTATGGAAGTAGAAACAATTTCATATCTCTGAATGAGAAAATTAGAACATGCTTTTCTTCAAGCATAATTAAAACAGATAAGAAAATAGTTGCAATCTAGGATCCCTTGATTTAAGTTGAACCTACTCAGGACAAACTTCAAGAAGACAAATATTATACCATACTACTGATGGAGATGAATCCAAAACATAATAGTGTAAGATATTAGAGAACACAACAACCAATCTGTAAACACAGCCCTCACACAGAACAAAATTCACTCATACTTATGAATCAAAACTGTCCAACATGAACATAAAGTTGGATGCACTACTTTTAATCATGTTGCATAGAATCTTTGCAAAATTTTGTACTGTACTTACAGACTGAACAACAGAGAAAAATAATATACAATAATTACTCTAAGAACTTGTACAATGCATCAAACTGCCAATAATAATGCCATACAGCAAACTATCACAGTAGATGGTTCTGAAACTATTTCAACACAGGAAAATAGTTTCAACAAAACTTCAGTGATGACGACAGAAGTTTTCAACTAACCAAACAACCAAGAATCACAAATACCCTCTGCATCAAGTGCTACACACAAGCTTAATTCTTCCGTGTAAAAAGCCACACTTTTATGTAACAAAACTACAAGGACAATAGAACTATTAAAGGCAAAACTAAAAAGATCAGATAATACCTAATCTATATTTCCAGCCAAATCAAGTTTTCATGCACTTAGAAAGGCAAATATGGTTCTCAAAGTTGAGAGGAGAATAGAGAGTATTGGAGCATGAGCTTAAAGTTTCTTAAATGGTTTGATGAATAAAATTCAGAGTCAAAAGAAATTACTATTGAATGAATCAAAATACTGATCAAAAGTTCTGGTACTTTATCACACCACTATAGAATTTTTGGGACAGCATGACTTGTGCATAGCACTTAAGCAGTAGTACATGCTTTTCCCTGTAGTTCATCCGGGATGGGGGTTCGGTTCACAGCAGCAAGAAAATCAAGCAACAACTGAACAAAACAATCTAGAAAGAACACAATGCTTTGTAGAGTATAAGGCAAAAATGCTGATGTTGAAGAACAGCTGAATAATGTAGCACTTAAGGTGATGGATAGCACCAAAATTGTAAAGCTAATGATCTGAAGTTTCAGATCAAGATGGTTGAACTAGGAAGAAGTAGATGACTGTTTCGGCTTCTCTTCACAAAACGGCAAAAGAAACAGGTGCTTCGGATGAACCAAAATGGTGGCAGCTGGAAATTCCCTGTAGAAAAATCTCAATGAAGCTGAACAGTAAAGACATTTCAGTTTCAAGAATCACATGTATACTACAGCAAATATTCAAGGATCAAAACCAAGAAGTTTCAGGGAAAACTTATCTGAAGAAGATAAATTTCTCCAAAACAAAAGAACACAAAATAGTGCACCTGTTTCCAGCTTCACCAGCACTATATCTCATCCACGAACAAGGTTTGTCGTGTCAAACTATAGTCGCTACTTGCTGTTGCAATCTCCTGTAGAAAAACCGGCACATATGGAAGAACAAGACACGCTACAGGAAATACTCAACAAAAATCCGAGAAAAGGTATGGAGGAAATCTGAAAAGAGGTTTCTCTCTAAAATGTTCAGCCACCAAGAGTTTAGACAAAAGGTTCCCCCAATCCCCTAGCCATGGGGTCCTTTATATAGGAAAGCCCATCAATGTATTCTCCAAAATGCCATTAGAGTTTAATGACCATGTTTTTACCTAAATACCCTTATGTATTTTCAGAATTAATAATTCTGAAAAATACACAAAAGTATACCCCTAATTTATTACATCATTGACCATATTCATTTAATATTTTTTCAGAATTAAAAATTATGAAAAATACTAAAAGATTACACTTAATCTAGACTACTAAAGAAAAAAATAAACTCCTATTTATTGGAATTTAAAAATAGTTTCTGATGTGACGGTTTTTAGGCAAAACCGACAACGCCTTCCCGATCGCTACACATGACACCAATCCACAAACTCAACCGCCAACAAGTCTCTCCCGCTCTCGATCTCCTCGAGCCGCCTAATCAGTTGCACTGGACTCCCTTTCGCTGACTTGGTCGACGCTGCCTCGATCATCCGTCCGTCCATATCTTGCTCTATCTCCACGTGCACTCCTGAGATCATCCCCAACTTCACCCAGCTTCCTTGATCCTCTGGCATCAAGCTCCCCGCTTGATCCTTGATCACCTGCCATTGACAGTTGGCTAGCATCTCCACCCTGCACACATGATACAAGCCAAAACAAGAAACGCGATGCACACCGATCCCATTGGTACACAATCTCCACACACACACACATCGATCCCATCGATGCAAGCAAACCACCACTCACTCATCACTCCAGATCGAGCAAACTTGTCAATCACTCATCACCAATATAAAAACCACAGTGCGACACCACTTGGTTTCACAATCACCCCCTTGATGAGTGCATTGACAACTCCAAAAAGAAACACGATGAAAGTTTCAAGTTCAACGCACAAGTGACCATAAAAACTCAGAAACAAGCCAAAACATGTCACTTGATAAAAGATCTCCCCTTTGTCAAAAAACATGTAAAACATTCTCCCCCTTTGGTAAAAGCATCATGTAAACCATTCTCCCCCTTTGGCAATGCAAGTATCAAGGTGATAAAAATGATGCAAAAAGGGGTGTGAGGGTAAAGTGTAGATGCAAGCTTCTGAAATATGAGCAACTCTAATTACAGTACAAAATAAGCATTTTCCTTGAATATTGTCTAAAAGTACTGTATGACATGGTCACGTCAATACCATCTACATAAAAGCATGAGCAAGCATTTTCATATTTTAGCAAAGAAAAGCATCACCACTCACACTAGCATACTAGACATGACAAGGCATGAGATGCAAAAGCTAACAAATATTAACCAGATAAGCATATCCCACTACAAGGAGCTTCAGAAAACTTGTTATGCAATTAATCCAAGCTTTATAATTTTTGATTGATTTTTAATTTTAGTGCTAGGTGTTATTTGCATGTCAACCTTATGCTAACCGACCAAGCTAAGCCTAGGTTGAAACCATCAGAAGCTTAAAGCATTAGTCTTGGTATACACTTCAATGTCTCAGTTCATACCAAAGTTCTATGGTAAGCAGTGTAGAACAAAGTAGTGCGACAAAACAAACTCACCTAGATCTTTTCAATTTTAGTACAAAACAGCATGAATATCACTCATGTTAATTTCATTTTCATTCATTTTTTTTAATTTTCAGCATAATATTTTTTATATGATCAAGTTGCATGTTTGCATCCAAGTGCAAAGGACCTAGCTATCAGGTACGTAAAAGATAGCGAATGCACTCTACCTATTCATGCTAGATTCTAGACTAAGCAGTGATCATTTTTAATTTTCACAAATAAAAGTCATGCTCATAACAGATGTTAGATGTATTCAAGCAAAGTATAATCAATACTATTAAAGACAATACTTCAAAAGCATAATACAACATGTACTTGTAAAAGCAATTAATCATATGGTAGAAGGTTATGTAGTAATACACAACTCCCCCTCAAAATATGCCAAAAAATCTTGAGTGCTCAGTATTAGGGTGAGTGAAAAACTGTTTAGGAATCTAGCATTGTAAAACTCGAGAGCCAGTTGAAGTAGTAGACTATTTATGCGCAGGATATGAATCATGATAAAAAGTGCACGGTATATCTACAAAGCGCAAACCTAGAAAACGATAAGGTCTCCTTATCTATCGAGAATTAAAACCTCTTATATGTGGTCTAGCACAATATGAAGCATGCTGAACACCACGACAGGCAAAATCTCTCATGGGACCATGGGGAGCCTCAAAATTAGAACAGGAGTGAAAACCAGATTCATGCATACCTGAAGATGGGTAATGCATGTCCTGAAAGCTCATCGTATGAGAACGTCGTTCATCCTTGATACGACCAAAGCAAAATCTAACCAAGTAACCCACACACTGATAATAAGAACAATGATACACTCTCTTGGGGGTATAAGTATGGGTCTCAAGCACAAATCTCACAGTTTTCTTAGGTTTTTGCTGAGGAGTTTCCTTTGGTGGAGGTGGGGCTTTCTTTGTAGGTTGAGTAGAATTCTCGGCTTTTTGTGCTGTGTCTAACTAGGCTCTTTCTTTCTTTCTTAAGGGGAGTGGGTGGAGTGAACACAGTTTCGCTCGAAGTGTTTGGAGTGGTTCTCTCATAGCCCAACCCTAGAGCTAACCCATCGGTACACAATCTCTACACCCACACATCGATCCCATCGATGCAAGCAATCCACCACTCATCACCAAGATAAAACCACAGTACGACCCCACTTGGTTTCACATGACCAAAAGACAAACAAAAGTCAAAAAAGGTCATTAGGCCAAACCAAGAAGAAATCATCGAAGATTTCAAACATAATCTCCACTGAGTGCATTTCTCAGAATCATCAACAATGATTTCAAAAGAGTAAAGGCAAAAGAGAATAAACTCCCCCTGAAACAAATCCTAGAGAAAGCCAAAATTCTTCCTTTTAAACTCTCAATCTCTCTCCCTAAATCCTCAAAATTACCCCTCTTGTTGATAAATGGAATCATCAATCGAGACTAAAAGCACTCGAAGAGATAAAAAATCCACTCCCCCTGAAATGCAGTTATCCCTCAAAATATGCAATGAATGTAACTAGGATGCAAAAGAAGTATAAAAGCAAGCTTCTCAGATATGATTAATAGCTATTACAAGATAAAGCAAGTATAGCAAGGGACATTGTCTATTAACACTACTTGACAAGCTCAAGTGAATAATATCCAAATAAAATCATCAGCAGGCATTTTTCAGATAAAGAAAAACATCACCACTAAGACTAGCATACTAGGCATGATAAAATATGAAGTGCAAAAGGTAGCAAATATCTACCTAGGTAAGTATATCCAAAAACATGAAGCTTCAACAAACTTGTTATCCAATTATCCAATTTTCTTTTTCAAGATTTTTGATTCTTTTTTCATTTTTTATTTAGTGCAAGGGGTTATTTCCTTATCAATCTTATGATAACCGACCAAGCTAAGCCTAGGTCAAATAAAAACCATAAAAAACTTAGAGCATTGGTCTTGGAATACACTACAATGTCCTAATTCAGATCATAGTGCAATGACAAGCAGTCTAGAATAAAACCAGTGCGACAAAGCAAACCAGCATGGATCTTTTCATTTTTAGCACAAAAGGCATGGATTTTTCATTTTCAAGATTTTTATCATTTTTCAAAACATATTTTCCATGTGAAGCATATAGATGTCCAAGTTGCATGTTTACATCCAATGAAAAGGACTTAGATACGAGACATGTAAAAGATAAAAAAAGCAATCAACCTATACATGCTAGTTACCAAACTGAGTAGTGACCATGTTTAAGATTTTTTAAAGCATAAAAGCCAAACTCATGACATATATTAGATATATTCAAAAGAGCTGAAATAACATGATCATAAACAATAATCCAAAAGCATATACAAGCAAGACATGTAAAAACAGTTAATCATATAACCACAAACTCATGCAAATATGTGAATGCAACAAAGCATGATATGGACACATGAATGCAATGAGAAAGCAAGAGAGAGAAAAATATCAAGGTATTCAACTCAAAAAGGATAAAAAGGTATCCAAAATTCTTACCCCGATCGATGTCCCCAAAAAAGGATATACTAATTTAAGCTCATGGGTGTAGGCTAGAGAACTATCTGCAAGTCCATGATCTGCATGTCCTCCAAGCCCCGATCCTGCAAAAATCAAGGATAAAAAGGATTAGAAAATGGTCTGACACCGGGGTTAGCAAAAAAAACTTAACTAGTGTCGAGCCATGTACCCAAAGTAGGGTAACTAAAAGGCGCATAATGGTTAGAGCCAGAACAAGTCTATAAACCACTAGCAATAAAACCAAAAGATCAATATCAGCTAGGACCAAAATGTGGCTCTATCTCAAAGTGTTGTTCTCCGAATTGCCTAAAATCACAACCACAAGATCCAAGTCGTATCGAGAATGACCTAGAGCTCGTATCAACACTCAGGAGCATGGGCACGAAAGCCGTCTCCCCAACCACCACCTACATGGCACGTCCTGGCATCTTGCTTCTCACCATACCGAGGAATCCTCTGTCTACCACCCTGCTGGTAGAACAACTCCTGCCTAACACTAGCCTTTCTAGCTGTCTCAACTCTCTTCCTCCTGAAGCATAACTCCTCAAGATGTCCATCTCTATGACAAAAATCATAATGATAGGATGGCTTCTTGGGATGTAGTTGAGGGTTAGGCTCCTTGGGTTTGGTGGCCTTTGTTAGAATATATTTGGCATTGGAGGGTCTAGGGAAACGATCAAAAGGAGCATGTTGTTCTTTGGACTTAAGAATCCAAGGTGATGAGGACATCACTAGCTCGGATATAACCATGCTTATACTTTACAATAAACAACCCAAGGTTCATTCATTCTATATTAAATTTACATTTTATATATTTGAGCAAAGGATGCTACACCTTGAGTTGGCTTTGTTTTCAATTACAGAAATTCTTTCATGGATCAAGCGACATGTTAAGGGCACATCAAGGGTATGGAACATCATGGAAGTTGATTGGGGACCAAGTCAATGTCATGAAAACATAATATACAATTTTGGGACGTTATTTATGTGCCAAGAGAAATTGGAGATTATACATGTTTTCGACTTGGATTTGGACTGCATGGATAGTAACAAATTCAAACATGCATAACTTTTACATGGAAGCTCTGATTTGGATGATCGTGGATTTTTTGGAAAGCTTGATACGTCATATTTCCAACGGATGTATGTACACTTCCATATTCGATCCGAGGAGATTGCAATAACCAAAACAATGCGTGTTACTCAAACTCGGACTTCAAGGAGAGCACTAGATTCACACATGCATATCTTTCACATGGAAGCTCTGATTTAGATGATCTTGAACTTTTTGGAAAGATGAGGATGTGTACATGGAAGATAATATATTTATTCCACCGAAAGAATCCCAGCCAAGGCGTAATTCTGTTTTGGAAATAATTAGTAGTTTCCATATGTAATAAGTTTCCTAACTTTAGGGACATCCCAGCGACTATAAATACCCATAGAAACTTCAGTTGTAATGGGGTTTTTGATTAGATAAAAGTTTAGCCAATGCTACTTGCCCATGTAAACCCGTGATCGGTTAGATCGTCGGTTTCATGTCTCAGAACCCCATCTACCCTTTGTGCGTCTTTCATATCCAGACATTGTAGTTGCTCCTTTATCTTGTTCTTGCTCATTCTTCGATTGCTTGTAGGAACAAGGTTGATCACCAATAAGATCAACAACCCTTGGATTTGGTGTATCGATCGCTAAGGCGTAACACGAACATCTCGTACGGTTGTAGTCGGGTCATCAACGTCATCTCATTCCAATTGAAATTATCTTATCTCTATCCTCTCACTGAAAGATCGGGCCATCTAGTATCCATCACCAAGTGGACTTATTGGATGGAGCTTTAGGTGAAGTATCTGTTTTGGATTTCTCTTACTCAATGGTAGTAGGAGAAGTAAAAATGATGTTGCCCTTCTCATGACTCTCAGCTATCTCAAAACCCAAACCCAAAGTTAAACCAGCCTTGTCAGCACACATCTTGGTCTTGGCCAAGAGTAAATTCATCCTTCATTTACCCTCAGTGTACTTGTTAGCCACAGAGAGAAGATATTCATTTTCTGTCATGAGCTTCTCGAATTGCCCTCTAGCAAAGCTTAGTTTGTCCTGAAAGATAGTGAAGGTGGAACATTCAGGCTGCACATCCGTCGAACTCCCAACACTCTCCAATCTACCCTCTAACTCCTTAACATGCTTGTTTCTCTATTCAATACTTTCAGTAAGCAAGAGATAGTTTAGACAAGCATCTAAGGGAGATGATCTAGACTCCTTCGCAATGAGCTTCTTCTCTGCAATCTCAAGCTGATCGATAACTTTAGCGTGCACAAAACGTAGCTCGACAAGATCACTCATGACAACTAAATATGACTCACATTCAGCATCATTCAACATAAACCTAATCATGGTAAGTTTAGTAGAAGCAGATTCATATTTATATCTAAGTTCATTCAGTTCATGCACAACTTTTATGAATAATATATCCTGACCAACCAAAGAATGAGTCAATTTATTAACTTTAACTGAAAGTTCGTCATAGGATAGCATTACCTCAATGGAATTTGGTTTACTGTCGCTGTTGTTGTTGCTGTCAGCCATGAAGCAAAGGTCAATAAAGTCTTTTCCCTTCTTCTTCTCTCACGAATCGTCCCCTTCTGAGCAATCCTCCTCACTGCATGATGTCTTGATATTGCTGAGGGCTTCAATAAAAGCTCTTGAGGCCGCTTTGGCTGCTCTTTTAGCTATCTTTTCTTTGTTCTTTTAGTGGAAGGGTTTTTGTCTCTCTTGTCGTGTGTGGTGTGATCACTATCTTCTCTCTTCTTGAGCTTTGGACAATTAGCTTTAATATGTGAAGTATCACCGCACTCAAAACACCCACAAGAGTCTCCTCTCCTCTGATCACATCTATCATTGTAGAAATGGGTGAACTTCTTGACAAAGAGAGCAAGATTCTCATCATCTAAGGTTTGCACCTACTCTTTTGTGACAGAGACTAGAGATGACAAAGCAAAACCTTCAACAAAAGCACAAGTACCAGAAGAAACATATGAAATACCTCCAAATGAGTTACCACTACCAAAACTGGAAACTAGTGTCATATATTGTGGCAAAGAGTTCCCATGTCCTAGACGAGATGCCTTGCAATCTCAGTAGAATTGAGCTTAATGAAGAGCTCATCGCAAGTAAGCGTGTTGCAACTTGCTGACTCCCATATGCTACGATCCAAAGCATAGAGAAGTTTGGTCACTCTATCATGATTAGAATAAGCTAAAGTCCAAGTGGAGCGTAAAATTGCTCACAATGCAGTCAAAGTGCGCAAACATGGCATCTACCTATTCACTAGGGCCTTGCACAAACAGTTGATATTCTTGGTTATATGTGCTTTAGTGCCTGGTCTTGATCTGGGTAGAGCCCTCATGAAAAACAGCCAAAGTGGTCCAAATCTCTCTTGTGGTTCAGAGGTGCTAAACCCTATCAAACTCATTTCGGCTCAAACAAGTGAACAATATGTTTCTTTGCTTACTATTGTAATCATAATGCTCTTTCCCAGTCTGAGTGGTACAAATATCAGGGATCACATATTGGGAATAAACAATATTCCAAATATCACTTCTTAGTTTTGAAGATAAGCCTCCATGTGCACAATCCGGTAAGCAAAATCACGCCCATCGAATAACGGAATCTTACTGTGTCTATCCATGTCACCTAAGGATCACAAAATCCGTTAAGGTCAACTAATGATATAACCGGCTTTGATACCAATTGTAGAACCGAAACAGGTGACTAGAGTGGGATGAACAGGCGCCTCAACAAATTCTCTTGAATAGATGACATTTTCTTAACACCCAATGCTTCTTCAAAACAACCAGCGGATGCAATCAAATTTGCAAATCACTGATAAAATTAGTGCTATCACTCTCCTACTGGATTTGATATGAAGTGACAGTTTGAGAGATCACAAGTACTAAAAATAATTTAGCCTCCCAAAAATCAACCGATACCTTAACTAAAAAGACATAACACACAATACTAAAGTTTAGATTAACAGTACTCACTCATCGAATAAGAGATCAACAAACATTTCACAAATGAATCGGCAATCTAGCAGAGTTCCGAGCTAATGTGAATGGTGGACAAAAAAATAAGACAGGCACGTAGATCAAGGCATAACTTGAAACTGACGAAGCAACCGTGGACTGTATGTGTGCCTTGGACCTGACATAGCCACATAGGCAAGGGAGTAGGTAGCAACGTGCTCTGCCTTGAGAAGAATGAGAATCTAGCTATGGCCAATCCCATCAATGCGGTTGCAGGCTAGGCAATTCGTCAAGTTCTTGCATTGGTATGCGGATTGGAGAACGAAGCAAGTAGCTACAGTAAAAACTTACCGAAACAAGCATCGCTGGTGTTTTCATCAGCAAAATATCAGGCGAAAGAAACAAATTAAAAATTAATTGATGAAGAACTACTGATAGGGTTACCGAAACAAAACAACCTGTTTGGTTGGCAGCCACAATTTGCCACGCTACAAGTGTGGCAGCCACAACTGTGGTGAGGAAAATTATCGCCACACTTTGCCATACTTTTTCCAGTGGAAAAAGTGTGGCAAAGTGTGGCGTTGTTTTTCCTCTCCACAAGTGTGGCTGCCATACTTGTGGCGTGGCAAATCGTGGCTGCCAACCAAACAGGCCCGAAACTATAAACGCACGCAACGCGGGCATAGGCCAGGAACAGAAGATACGCACACAAACCGAGAAATCAACACCAGGTGCAGTGAACCACGTTAGGCAATAGAGATTAGTGTGCATTGCTGAGCGTGCGCCAGCAGTCCCTAGCGCGCCATGAGAGCGGTTCCAGGCAGAGAAAAATGCGAGCAGGCAACCATGAGAGAAAAAAATATGGCAGAGAAAGATATTCTTCCGGCCGACAACTGCCTGGAGTCCAGCAAAAAGAAAATTGATGCAGAACAGAAACCGGCGCCTCGGTGACTCCTAGACCACAGCTGCAGTGGCGTCGCCGACGAGGCCAAGAACGGGTTGTGACGCAAAAACAAACAGCAACACACGCAGAGAAAAACAGCGACGAATAAAAATTGCAGGCACATTGACATTTTTTTATTTCAAATATGCATATAATGTTTTCAAATACAAATACAAAACTGATATTTCGAATACAAATATGTATTTGGATGTTTACTCGGTTTAACTCGAAATATTCATTGTTTCACAAATTTTCCAAAAGTCCAAAATGTCTAATATACCAACTTGCAATAATAATTAATAAGAGGCAATGATACAAAATAAACCATGCACAAACTAAGTTTTTAATCAACACTAACTAAAATCATCAATTTACTTTAAACCATAGCATATTACTTCTCAAAACTCTAATTCCTCTCAAGAGAATTTCAAGTTTCTTAACATCATATATGATAAACTTTCTTGAAACATTTTAAAAATTTTATCATAATATCTACATATAATATTATAATACATTGACAAGTCTCGTATTTTTAGAACTTTATTTGATTTTTTATAATTAAAAAACCTTAAGCTCCACGTACCGATGAAGTGTCGTAACATACTTTTTTAACATTTCTTTAAATTTAGTGGATAAGAAGTAAAAATGGACACAAAATAGTGAATATGATTGTTCTATAAATTTTAGTGCATTATTTTAGATACTTGTAGTTCAAACTTCACATATTCCAATTTAAATCCTAGAAACACAGTTAATGAGTTAAAAATAGCAAATGGATCTAGAAAAATACAAAACAATTATATGGAATGAGATATGTTGTATTTTGATTAAAAAAGTTTCAAGTTCAAACAAACATTTAACCATCAATTTATTTTAAACCATAGCCTATTATTTGTCAAAACTCTAATTTCTCTCAAGAGAATATCGGGTTTCTTAACATCCTATATGATAAACTTTATTTAAACATTTTAAAAAATTTATTGAAGAACATAGTGAGCTGTGTCACTATTGTTCAAAGGAATGATGAGTGATTGACAGGTTGGATTCACGAGTTGAGTCTGGATGTGTTGGAGTTAGTGTGTGTGTCTGTGTTTGTCTCATGTGTGCAGGCTTGAGTTACTCGTCAACTGTTGATGGCACGGGATCAGGGTTAGACAGGGAGTCTAAAGCCAGATGGTCGAGAGTGTAAGTCGAAGTCGAGAGTGGACTCAGATGTACGCATGGAGGTCGAACAAGACATCGAGTTGGAGATTGATCAAGACGAAGCGTCGTTCGAGTCAGCGAAAGGGAACCAGTGCAAGTGACAAGGCGGCTCAAGGGATCGAGAAGTAGCGACCAGAGGGGGAGGGGTGAAGGGGCGCCTAAAATATTCTTGCGAATTAATGACCTTTTCCCAACACCCAACGCACCTCGACTAACAATCAGTTGAAGCTAACAGATCTAAAGCAAGACAAATAATCTAGCCTAAAAACAACCAGTGTCCTAATCAAGAAGACACCAACTCAGTGTTGAAAGGTAGATTAAAAGATCATTCAGAACATGATTTTTCCAGCTTCATGAAAATAAATCATCACAGGCATTTAATCTTTGGTGCACGTGAAATGAGAAACCTTACCGTTCGAAGTTGTCTCTAGTTCGATACCTGACGAAGCCTGTTTGAAGTCCTCGTGGGAAGCCGAAGCTAGTGTACATCCTTTGCTGCAAAAAGGGCGTCGCTGCAAATTTGTCGTAGCCTGAAAGCGTCTTATCGAAGCCTACTTCGAAAAGTAATGAAGCCTGCACTTCGAAGTATATTGCTTGCAGCAGCAGACTTCGATTAGCTAGGAAGCGAAGTTTACTACCCAAAGCACCCTTCGCCAATAAAAATTTGGGCAACACTTCGGGCGAAGCCAACAGCTCAGTGAAGCATGGACTTCGGAGCCTTTTAGTGCATCCCTGACTGAAGCCTGTTCGTGCTCGCTTCGAAGAGGACTTCGGCTTCGAAGTATCCAACAAGCCGAAGGATGCTTCGAAGAGCAAAGCCGAACAGTTCGGACTTCAGAAAACTCACTGCGAAACACTTCGAAGAATGTCTGAATCCTTTCACTACGACCTTCGCACAACCACTCCGAACAGGCCGAAGTATTCAAAGAAATACACAGTCGAAAGTACAACTCCAAGAAAGCATGCAAGTTCTCTTGATCAGAACGCCAAGACATGATAAAACAATTGGATAATTTCAGTGGCTGACAAATTGCAATCAACACAGGCTTGCCGTGCAAAGTTCAAGACAAAGGAGAAGTAGGCTGCAGATATGAGCAAAGCCTAGAAGTATAGGCTACTACTAGCCTTTCTGCCAAGACACTGTAGACCCTCAAGTATTTTACCACAAACTGCAGAAACGCATGCCTGTAGAGCAAAGCTCCAAATTAAAACTGCCGGCTAGGATTAAACAAAAAACTAGGTACTACTTGCTGCTACAGGAACTAGGCGTAGAAAAACAAATGGCAGGAGAAAAACCACCATATCATAACTTTGCTTTTGTACACAGATAACACAGGCTAGGAATGCAAAACGAGACGATAAAAAAAATCGATTCACAACATAGTAGCTGCAGGCTAGCAGAGCTAGCTACCGAACAACAGCCAAGAAAAAAATTGATTTCGCCGGGAGATAAAAACAAAACAGGAACAACAAAGAAGATTTCAGAGTAGATGAACAAACCAAGCACACAAAATGATGCATAAAATAAATTAGATCATATCAATGCTCGGTGGAAGTAACAGGAAGGATAAAACCTGTTTAATTGATTTCCCAGGGTGCCGAAGACATGGATCCTGACGAAAACCTGAGAGGAACGGAAAAATCTTCACAGGCGGCAGCGCTCACAGGAACAAAAGTTCGAACAGGAACACAACGTGGGGAAAGTGAACTCAAATTTGTCATTAACTGAGTTAACCCTAACCCTAGGGATTGGTGCCCTATTTATAGGCAGCCCAATAGCCTAGGAAAATACAAAAATACCCTTAGGGTTTTTACAGACGCTGAAATAAAATGGAAAAGACCAAACTGCCCTTAGGATATTTTTTAAAGACTCGACTGACTGACTGTGGGCCTAAGGACAAAATAGTAAACTCCTAATTACAGATGACTTATCCTAAAGCGGAGCTTTCATAGCGACTACAGCTTCGCCTCAGAACGGTCCGATCCGAGATCAGCGGTTGTCAGTTCTGCGCCGAAACTGACAATGCGTCCACCGACTTTGCACCAGGTACCCGGATTGGGTCGGCCCGATTCCGCAGCTCTCTCAGTCCGGCAATCACTCGCCGCCCGTGTACTTGAGTCAATCCTGGTCAACATCCCAGTGGATTCTCTGCTGCTCCTTGCCCATGTACCCGGATTGGGCCAGCCTGACTTCGCGGCCCCTCTACCCGATAGTCGCTCGCTGCCCGTGTACCTGAGTCACAAGCGGCCCAGAAGCAACAGGTCTTCTCCTCTCTTTGTGTCCTCTTGACTTCCGTTGACAATGACTCATCACATCTGGAGCCATGAGGCCCATACTCTTGAGCATGGCTCCTCAATCTCCCCCTTGATGAGCGCATTGTCAACACTTCTCTTCATCAGCACTCCAGTTACCTGCGAGCACATGTGGAAACACGAAACCAAAACACAAGAAAAGAAAGAAGAAGAAAATAAAGTAAAAGTTTAACCCTAGTGACCAAAAGCCAAACAAAAGCAAGAAAACGGTCATTATGGTTAACCAAAAGTAAAGACTCAAAAACGAGTGCAATCTCAGAATTATCAACAAGGATATCCAAAGAGTAAGGACAAACGGGACAAAAACTCCCCCTGAAACAAATCCTAGAGAAAGCCAAAACTCCCCATTAAACTCTTCTCCCAAAATTTCTCCCCCTTGTTGTCAATTGTACTCATCAAGCGAGACTAAATCCACTCTAAAGAGACACAGACTCCCCCTGAAATGCAACTCCCTCTCAAAATATGCAATGAATGCAACTAGGGTGCAGGTGGAGTGTAGAAAGCATGCTTCTCAGATATGATTGATTGCAATAACAACATCTAACAAGTATAGCAAAAGACGTATTGTCTAAGACACATGGCATGATCAATGCAATAGATGATATCTAAAGAAAGTCATTTGCATGCATTTTTCAATTTTTGCAAACAAAAGCATCACCACTTTTTCCAGTTGACAAGCAAGGTAAAGCATGAGATACAAAAGCAAACTGATATCTACCAAGATAAGCATTGTCCAAAACAAAGTGCTTCAGCAAACTTATTATCTTTTTAATTTTCAGGCTTTTTCTTTTTCCTTTTTCATTTTTGCCAGGGGTTATTTGCTTGTCAAACCTTATGTTAACCGACCAAGTCAAGCCTAGGCCCAAACTGGACCATCAGAAGCTTAAGACATTGGTCTTGGCATACACTACACTGTCCTAGTTCATACCAAAGTGCTATGGTACGCAGTCCAGAACAATGCAATGCGACAAAGCAAACCCACCTAGATCTTTTCAAAATATGCATAAAAATGCATGGATTTTTCATTCATTTTTTATTTTTATCATTTTTATAGCACATTTTCCATGGTAAAGCATATAGATGTTTAAGTTGCATATCTGCATCTAAGTGAGGAACTAGCTACAAGGCATGTACCAGATAGCAAAAGCATTGACCCTACACATGCTAGTTACCAGAAGCAATGGTAATCATTTTTCAATTTTAAAGCATAAAAGCCATGCATATGACAAATATCAGACATATCATGTGAACTGAAGCAAAGCATGATCATCGACAAGTAATCAAAAACATGTACCAGCTAGAATAAGTAAAGCAGTTCAATCATGTAACAGAAGCACGCTACAAGTGTGATATGTGAATATGCATGATATGAACACACACACAAAAAGACTCAAGAAAAGAGTAAAGAAGAAAGAGAACTGACTCAAAATATCCTAAAAAGGATACACAACACCCAAATTCACTCGTAAACGCTCAAAGGTAGACTGATCTAGGGGTTTGGTGAAAATGTCAGCCAATTGATGATGGGTATCAACATGAACAAGGTTAGTGACATCTTTCTCATATTGATCCCTCATAAAGTGAAATCGCACATCAATGTGTTTGGTTTTTGAATGCAGACAAGGGTTTTTCCCTACACTAATTGCAATGGTGCTGTCACAAAACAGAGGAACTCTGGTAGGAAAGAATAACCCAATATCTCGCAAAGTGGAAATCATCCAAACCAACTGTGATCAGCAGCTAGCAGCAGCTACATACTAAGTCTCAGTGGTCGAAAGTGCAACTCCAGACTGCTTTCGAGAAGACCAAGAGACAAGAGAAGAACCAAGAAACTGGCAAGTACCGAAAGTCGACTTGCGATCCAACCTGCACCCACCAAAGTCAGTGTCTGAAAAGCCAGATAAATCAAGAGATGATGATGCTGAGTAATAAAGACCAAGATCAGGCGCATAGGTAAGATACCTGAAAATGCGCTTGTCAACCTACCGATGAGACGCACGTGGTGAAGACTGGAAGCGCGCGCACAGTCCCACGATGAACTGTATGTCTGGCCTCATCACCGTCAAGTACAATAGTGAACCGATCATCCCTCGAAACTCTTCTCGTTGACCTTGACGCCGCTCTCGTCCTTGTCCAAGCCCCCAGATGTACCCATTGGGGTCATCTGAGGCTTCAGCTCTCCACCAAAGTCGAATTTCTTCAACATGTCCCTAGTGTACTTACCCTGGTGGATGAAAGTGCCATCCTTGGTGTGCTTGATCTAGAGCCCTAGGAAATACTTGAGCTCACCCATGAGGCTCATCTCAAACTCACTGTGCATCTGCTCAGAAAACTTGGACACAAAAGCATCAATAGTTCCACCAAAAATGATATCATCCACATAAATCTGAGCAACCAAGAAATTCGAGGCATCTCTGAGCAAGAAAAGAGTTTTATCCATAGAACCCATCACAAAGCCCTTCCCCAACAAAAACTTCTTCAACCGGTCATACCAAGCCCAGGGGGCTTGCTTCAGACCGTATAAAGCTTTTTGCAGCTTAAAAACATATCGAGGAAACTTTGGGTTTTCAAAACCGGGGGGCTGCCTAACATAGACTTCCTCCTCTATGTACCCGTTCAAAAAAGCACTCTTGACATCCATTTGAAAAGCATAAAACCCTTCAAAGCGACAAAAGCTAAGAGAATGCGAATGGACTCAAGACGGGCAATAGGGGCGAAAGTTCCCTCAAAGTCAATACCCTCTTTCTGGCAAAAACCCTGGGCAACTAGTCGAGCTTTGTTTCGCACCACAACCCCATCTTCACCTTGCTTGTTTTTGAACACCCACTTGGTGCCTATGGGGTTGCATCTGGGTGGCAGCTCAACTAGTGTCCAAACCCGATTGCGGACAAAATTCTCAAGCTCTTCTTGCATGACATTAATCTAATTCGAATTAGAAAGAGCATGAGAAACGTCTCTAGGCTCAAAAGATGCAACAAAAGCAGATTCAGCAAACACAGCAAGCGAGTCAACAGAAGAACACAAAGTCCTTTCAGAAAGATCACCGATGATGAGCTTTGAGGGGTGATCACGTTGAACTGCTCGGGATCTCTGGTGATCTGATGTCACCTTATCGGAGTCAGCAGCTGGCACCTCTGGACTCAATTGAGGGGGCTCGATCGAAGTGGAAGAAGTGATCAGAGGTCTGCCCTTGTCCTCAGTCGAAGTCTCAAAAGGTGTGGGTTCTTCAGGTTGTGTAGATGGCCCACCCTCATCAACAGCTAGAGCGTCATCATCTTCCTCAAAGATGGACTCTCCGAGCTCACCATCTCCAGACAGCTCAAAAGAATGAGTCAAAGAAGGCAAGGATTCATCAAATGAAACCTCGCAAGTCTCGACAAGCTGCTGGGAGTCAAGGTTCCAAACACGGAAGCCTCGAGAATGCAAAGGGTAGCCAAGAAAAACTCCATCCCAGCAACGAGACTCAAACTTGTCCAAATGCCCTCCCTTCTTGAGCACAAAGCACTTGCAGCCAAACGCTCGCAAAGTGGCTCTCCTTGGGCTGTCTGCCAAACCGCAACTCATACGAAGTCTTACCTAGGTAAGCTCTAAGAAAAATGCGATTGGCCAGATAGAAAGCCGTGTTCATGACTTCAGCCCAAAAATGCCTAGGAGTCCTGTGCTCATCGAGCATCGTCCTGACCATCTTGACTAGCGTGCGGTTCTTTCGTTCCACAACGCCGTTCCGTGGGGGAGTGTAAGGAGCAGAAAACTGATGATCAAGACCCTGATCACTACAGAAGCTGACGAACTGAGAGTTCTTGAACTCAGAGCCATTGTCAGAGCGAATCGCTCACATCCGAACATTGTTCTCATTCTTCAGCTTCAAAATCAGGTCATGAACAAAATGAAAAGTCTCATCCTTAGACTCCAAGAAGAAAACCCACGAGCATCGAGAAAAATCGTCAACAATAACAAGTGCGTACCACTTTCCACCGATTGAGTGTACCCGAGCTAGACCAACAATGTCCATGTGTAACAGCTCTTCCGGGTACAAAGTCATCACCTGAGTCACAGGTGAGTGAGAAGCGACAACCATTTTCCCGTGACGACAGGGATTGCAAACTAGATCCTTCTCCATCTTAAGCTTGGGCAATCCTCGGATAAGATTCATAGAGCTCAATCTGACTAGCAGATCAAAACTCAAATGGCCTAACCTCCTATGCCACTTCCAGAGCTCAGAAGAGGAACCAGCAATCAAACACCGAGAAGGGCCAAAAGAACTAGAGAAGTCAATCCAAAAAACCTTACCGAAGGGTAAGATCTGGCAAATCAAAGACCCTCTAGAATCAACAACAGAAGAACTGCCCTTCTTAAAACGAACTTCCAAACCATCCTCAAGAAGTTGCGAAACAGAAATCAAATTGAAGTTCAAATTTCCAACCAAAGCAATGTTCTTCAAAGAGAAATGGTCTGAGATGCGAATTGAGCCAATGTCGTGTACCTTCCCTTGACCACTGTTCCCGAAAGTGATATATTCCTTGAAGCTTGAGGGAGAGAGACTCGAGCACCATCTGCGATGTCCCGTCATGTGGCGAGAGCATCCTGAGTCCATGATCCATATGTCCTCTAGTCCCCGATCCTGCACAATCAGTGGTTGTAAGTGGGAGAAAATGGTCTGGCACCAGGTTTAGCAAAAGAACTAAACCAGTGTCGAGCCATCTGCTCAAAGGACAGAAAGCAGAAATCATCATAAGAGTCTAGACCAAAACGTGGCTCAAAGCATGCTCCTCGTTTCTGCCTAAAGTCTCGGCCATGAGGTCCAGAGCCATATCCAAAATGACCTGGAGCTCTGCCGGAGCGAACACCACCCTCCAGAGCATGGGCATGAAAGTCGTCTCCTCTACCACCACCTACACGACGCGACCTGGCCTCTAGCCTCTCCCCGCGTCGAGGAACTCTCAGTCTACCACCCTGCTGGTAGAACTGCTCCTGCCCACCCCGAGCTCTCTCTACTCTCTCAACCTGCTTCCTCCTGAAGCAAAACTTCACAAGATGCCCGTCTTTCTAACAAAACTCATAGTGGTAAGTGGGCTTCTTGGGATGTGGTTGAGGCTTGGGGTTCTTGGGCTTGGTGGTGTTGGGTGTAGACGCTTTGGTGTGAGAGGGTCCAGGTAGAGAGTCTAGAGAAGTGCGGAGGTGTTTGGGCTTTGGAACCTAGATGGGCTTCTTGGGTGGAGCTTTAGGCTGTTCTTTGAACACTCCATCCTTGGGCTGACTAGACTGGAAAGACTCAGAGGAGTGAGTCTCGGGGTATCTTTGTTCAGGAGTCATTTTACTCCACTCCACTGCCCGACTAATAGCACTCTCAAAATCAGCCTTAGTGTAGGTGTAGCCTACCCCAAACCCATCCTGCCTCTTAAACTGCTAGATCATCATGCCGAGCTGTGGCTCTCTGGCACTGACCCAACTCAGGATCTGACAGAGGTAAAAGTTCTCATTCTGAACATCAGCTAGCTCCTCTCTCAAGGAAGCTAGAACCTCCACCTGAGACAAGTAGGTCTCACACTCTCTATCAACCTGGACAGACTTCTCGGCTTTCAACTTGATCAATTCCAATCTAAGAGACAAGCAGTTCTCACAAACAGTGGGTGGAACTAACAATGTCTCAAGCTCTAGTCTAGTCTGCTCTAGCTCAGCTCTGACTCTCTCCAACTCGCCCAACTGCTCATCACCCTAGGCTTTCAGCTCAACTAAACTAGCTAGATGGAATGGGCAATCAACACAGGGCACGACAATAGTGGCATGAGCATCTTTCAGCTCCAGCTGAGCGCTCTCAAGCTCAGTGGCCAAAGCGTCCCTCTCATCAACCCTTTCTGTGTACCTGGACTTCAAAGTTGTCTGGTCACACAGCAACACCTCACACTTTGGGCACTCACTGCTATCACCCAAGCAAGGAGAAGAAGATAGACTCTCAATTCTGTCGTTGGCCATGGCAAGCTCATTCTCAAGTTCATCTATCCTCTTCTTAGCCCCTCTAAGCAGTTTTTCCCGATATTTCAACTCCTAATGATTATTTTCAAGTAAATCAACGATTTCACGTTCGTAAGAGGATACCTTTTCATTGTCGTCGTCGGAGTCATCGGAGGAGCCCTTTTCTTCCTTATCCCCAAGAGCCAGTGAGCAGAAGCTCTTACGGGATCTTCGGCGTTGATGTGAGCGGCTCTTCGGCCTGTCCCCGAAGGCCATGAAGCAGAGGCCCGCCGGATCTTCCTTGTCCTTCCCCTTTCTGATCACAATCTCCTCATCGCTTGAGCTTGATGAAGAGGAAGAAAACGAAGACCGCTTGGAGTAGCTTTTCTACATCTCGGCGAAGAAGGCCTTGTCACACTTCTTGTTCTCACGCCGGTAATCCTTCAGGGCCTTTCTGAAGAATCTGGTTTTTGGCTTTCCCTTTGTGAAGGAAGAGCCATCGTGCTTGCCGAAGTCGTAGAAGCCACCACCGGTACCCTTCTTGTGACCATTGCGCTTGGGGCAATCGGCGATGAAGTGACCTAGATCACCACACTCAAAGCATCCGGATTTTGTGCCGTGTCTTTTGAACATTCTCTTATCATAGACACGATGCACCCGATTGTTAAACAGACACATGTCATCATATCCTAATGACTCGAGCTGGTCCTCAGTGATAGACATCAAGGAGAACCCAGCACATCTAATAGAAGAGGGTTTAGCAGAAGGTGTAGCAAGGGCCATGGTTTTTCATCCAGAGCCAGTGAGATTTGATCTCAACTGGGTATCAACCTCAGTGGCCTTCAGCTTGCTAAACAACTCAGCAATTGTCAAGGTATCATAAGAAGTGCTGTCAATGATAGAGGATACCTTGATCTCCCAGATCTTAGGGTCCAAGGTATGGAGAACCTTGAGTGCCTGCTCATGAACTGAGACTAACTGAACTCCCTCGGCCTTGTTGGCCCGAAACTTGTTGATGATCGATTGAAAATGACCAAACAAAGTTTCAACATATTCCCCCGGCTTCTGTGTGAAATTTTCATATTCACGCCGGTAGGTCTGATAGAGCCGAGCCTTGACCTGGGCTGTCCCCTCATGGTGTGCCTGGAGGGTAGCCCATATCTCTCTAGCAGTGGTGAGATGGCTCACATGCTCAAATTCAGTGGGACCTAAACCAGAAAACAAAATGTTCACCGCTTTGTTGTTGTTCTGATGCTCGGCGATAATATCATGAGAATTATGCTCAGCAATAGGCAATACTATGAAAGTAGCGTGAACACAAATGCCCCAAATGTCCGAGCTTTGGCTCATGAGATAGGCTCGCATGTGAGTCTTCCAATAATTATAGCCATAAGCTTCCAAGAACGGGACCTTTCCAGGAGAAGTCATGATCACTACCTGGGTTTAGAACCGGTTAAATATGGAAAAAACCTAACTAGGCTCAGATACCACTTGTAGGACCGAAAGTAGCGACCAGAGAGGGGGTGAATGGGCGCCTAAAATATTCTTGCGAATTAATGGCCTTTTCTCAACACCCAACGCACCTCGACTAACAATCAGTTCAAGCTAACAGATCTAAAGCAAGACAAATAATCTAGCTTAAAAACAACCGGTGTCCTAATCAAGAAGACACCAACTCAGTGTTGAAATGCAGATTAAAAGATCATTCAGAACATGATTTTTCCAGCTTCATGAAAATAAATCATCACAGGCATTTAATCTTTGGTGCACGTGAAAGGAGAAACCTTACTGTTCGAAGTTGTCTCTAGTTCGATACTTGATGAAGCATGTTTGAAGTCCTAGTGGGAAGCCGAAGCTAGTGTACAGCCTTTGCTGCAAAAAGGACTTCGCTGCAAATTTGTCATAGCCTAAAAGTGTCTTATCGAAGCCTACGTCAAAAAGTAACGAAGCCTGCACTTCGAAGTATATTGCTTGCAGCAGCAGACTTCGATTAGCTAGGAACCGAAGTTTACTACTCGAAGTACCCTTGGCCAATAAAAATTCAGACAACATTTCGGGTGAAGCCAACAGCTCAGGGAAGCATGGACTTTGGAGCCTTTTAGTGCATCCCTGACCGAAGCCTGTCAGTGCTCGCTTCGAAGAGGACTTCGGCTTCGAAGTATCCAACAAGCCGAAGGATGCTTCGAAGAGCGAAGCCGAACCGTTCGGACTTCAGAAAACTCACTGCGAAACACTTCGAAGAATGTCTGAATCCTTTCACTACGACCTTCACACAAACACTCCGAACAGGCCGAAGTGTTCAAAGAAATACACAGCCGAAAGTACAACTCCAAGAAAGCAGGCGAGTTCTCTGGATTAGAATGCCAAGACAAGATAAAACAATTGGATAATTTTAGTGACTGAAAAATTGCAATCAACACAAGCTTGCCGTGCAAAGTTCAAGACAAAGGAGAAGTAGGCTGCAGCTATGAGCAAAGCCTAGAAGTATAGGTTGCTACTAGCCTTTCTGCCAAGACACTATAGACCCTCAAGTATTCTGCCACAAACTGCAGAAACGCATGCCTGTACAACAAAGCTCCCAATTAAAACTACCAGCTAGGATTAAAGAAAAAACTAGGTACTACTTGCTGCTATAGGAACTAGGCGCAAAAAATCAAATGGCAGGAGAAAAACCACCATATCATAACTTTGCTTTCATACACAGATAACACAGGCTAGGAATGCAAAATGAGATGATAAAATAAATCGATTCATGGCAGAGTAGCTGCAGGCTAGCAGAGCTAGCTACCGAACAACAGCCAAGAAAAAAATTGATTTCGCTGGGAGATAAAAATGAAACAGGAACAACAAAGAAGATTTTAGAGTAGATGAACAAACCAAGCACGCAAAATGAGGCATAAAATAAATTAGATCATATCAATGCTCGGTGGAAGTAACAGGAAGGTTAAAACCTATTTAATTGATTTCCCAAGGTGCCGAAGACATGGATCCTGATGAAAACCTGAGAGGAACGTAAAAATCTTCACAGGCGGCGGCGCTCACATGAACAAAAGATCGAATAGGAACACAACATAGGGAAAGTGAACTCAAATTTGTCATTAACTGAGTTAACCCTAACCCTAGGGATTGGGGCCCTATTTATAGGCAGCCCAATAGCCTAGGAAAATACCAAAAGACCCTTAGGGTTTTTACAGACGCTGAAATAAAATAGAAAAGACCAAACTGCCCTTAGGATATTTTTTACAGACTCAACTGACTGACTGTGGGCCTAAGGACAAAATAGTAAACTCCTAATTACAGATGACTTATACTGAAGTGGAGCTTTCGTAGCGACTACAGCTTTGCCTCAGAACGGTCCGATCCGAGATCAGCGGTTGTCAGTTTTGCGCCGAAACTGACAAATCGTCCACCAACTTTGCACCAGGTACCCGGATTGGCCGGCCTGATTCCGCAGCTCTCTTAGCCTGGCAATTGCTCACCGCCCACGTACCTGAGTCAATCCTGGTCAACAGCCCAGTGGATCCTCTGCTGCTCCTATCCCATGTACCCGGATTGGGCCAGCCCAACTTCGCGGCCCCTTTGCCCGACAGTCGCTCGCTGCCCGTGTACCCGAGTCACAAGCAGCCCACACGCAGCATGTCTTCTCCTCTCTTTGTGTCCTCTTGACTTCCATTGACAATGACTCATAACATCTGGAGCCATGAGGCCCATACTCTTCAGCATGGCTCCTCAATCGCGGACTGACGACGGGCGTCGACGATCGGGAGAGGCTTTGTCGGTTTTTGCTAAAAACCGTCGAAATATTTAATGTTTTTACTTTTTCAATAAACTGTTTCAATTCTCTTGGAATTCCTGGTAAGTGTTTGTTCCAATCTGTATATCTTAGGTTGATCAACTAGTTAAATCTTTTGAAAAACTGTTGAGAGAAGTTTTATAGTATACTGAATGTGTTTCTGCTATTTGAATAGTACTCATCCGAACCATTGAATGAATCAACTCTGAGTTATCCCTCTCAAAATCATCTTTAGGTTGATTTGAATTTCATCTATAGGTTCTTCTTCATATTGATTGTTTAATTGTCACCTAAGATCAGAGTGAAGTGTCTTCTGAAATCTAGTTTGTTTAGATTGAATTGTTATTAGATTTGTCTCTGAATATGGATACATGTTGTATGACCCATGTTTGATCCTATTCAGTCTGAACATTGTGTCAAGTTTTGTTAGTCTGATCATTGATTAATTGGATTCTTCAATTCGGTTTAACCCTGATCTTGATCATCATAACTCAGTGCATAGTCTTTGTTACAAGTAGCTGGGGTCAATCAAATTTTCACTAGATTGTTGCTGAATGAGCATACAAGTTATGTGCTGAGTTCAACCGATCTAGAGAGGGTAGTCATTTCAGATTCTGAGTTTAAATCACTGTTAGTGCTGTTTAGTGTTTGAGTTGTGCTTCCTAAAATATTTTGTTCATGCTCTGTATAAATTTTCTGAGATCAGTTCAGGTTTCTCAAGTTTCTTGCATGAGTGCTTATTGAAGAGTATTTTCAGTATATATCAGTGGTACTTGTGTGTTTTCGGATGAGCAATAGTGTTCTCAGTTAGAAGATTATTCAAAGAATACTGATGTTGTTTGATCTGAGTTATGAAGTTTCAGGTAATATAATGCTCATCATGCTCTAATTTGGTTTGTGCTGAAGTAAATAGATTCTGAATTTGAAACCTGCAGATTGAACCAAAGTTTATCAAATATACCTTGCTGAAATTACCTTTACTATTCACCGTCCGAAAAATTTCAGAAGTGTTTGAATCTTGTTTGTGATTGAGTCAAAACGTTCTGATTTGCTGTCTACACTTGAAACTGATCTCCAGAGTGAGTATCTCTGATAGGTGTTGTCTAGGAACTTGAAACAAAGTTGTTTTTGAGTTTTTGACTCTTTTTGAGCTTAACTTTCATACTGTTTGTATTGAATCGTGAATTTGTGTTTTTGGAGGTGCGTTGGGTGATTTGATTAGGCCAGCACATTCGAAAGAAAGTGTCGAGGCGCCTATTCACCCCCCCTCTAGTCGCCATTCCGATCCCACATTTATCATAGTATCTACGTATAATATTGTAACACCATGACAAGTCTCATATTTTTCCGACTTTATTTGATTTTTTATAATTAAAAAACCCTTAAGCTCCACATTACAGATGAAGTGTTGTAACATAATTTTTTTAACATTTCTTTAAATTTAGTGGATAAGAACTAAAAATGGACACAAAATAGTGAATATTATTTTTCTATAAATTTTAGTGCATTATTTTAGGTACTTGCATTTCAAATTTCAAATATTCCAATTTAAATCCAAGAAACACAATTAATGAGTTCAAAATAGCAAATGGATCAAGAAAAATACAAAACAATTATATGGAATGAGATATGTTGTATTTTGATTACAAAAAAAGTTTCAAGTTCAAACAAACATTTAAACATCAATTTAGTTTAAACCATAACCTATTACTTCTCAAAATTCTAATCTCTCAAGAGAATCTCAAGTTTCTTAACATCCTATATGATAACTTTCTTTAAACATTTTAAAAATTTATCATAGTTGTTCTAGCAATTGTGGCTACTACATCAGGTTTTTGTGTATTAATGTATGATGTATAGAATGAACCTCGAAGGGTTCTCACAGAGGGAGAAAGAGTTTATACTAGTTCAGGCCTCCCTGGAGGGATAATAGCCCTACGTCCAATTTATAGTGGATTTGGCATAGTTTTTGCCTCTAGTTTTCAACCTCCCTATTAAAAGGGCATGGCCCTGCTTTTATAGGCACGTAGGCCTAAGGAAAAGACCCAATTGCCCTCTACAAGCCGTAGGCTTTGTAGGGGCAAGAAGGGAAAAAGGCTAAACTACTATACATTTGACTTTATAGTTGTAGTAGATAAACATCACTTCTGAGCAAGTATACGACATACTAGGGACGAAGGGGCCTCGATATGGCTTTACACTGTAGCGATGCTTGTATATGTCTTCTGGTCCAGAGTAATTTCTGGAGACCTTCAAGCAGAGGCGGTTGAGGAGGCTTCGAAAGGCACTCCGAAGCAGACCCCGAAGAGGGCTTCGAAATTGGCCCCGAACCGGCTCTTGGAGTGGGCTCCAAAAGGCTCTAGAGAGGGCCTCGAAGGGGACCGGAGGGGTCCTGGAGGCTTGGTCCACGGACATCTTCGTCGCCCTTCACGACGCAAGCTGCCAACCAAAGCGAAGGGAGGGGGTAGATCGCGTGTAGAGGGCCTTAGCCTTTGGGAGCGCCAACTTCAAGCTCCACAGGGAGTTCCAAGATGACTTCCAGCGAGGGCTGTAAACAACAAGTGGTACTCGAAGTGGGACCAAGAGTGGTTCTATGTTCGGTGGGCACGGACTCCCCCTTCAGAGTACCAACGTGCTCATTTCTTACCGACGTGAGGGTGTGGTGAAGTCGAGCCCCGAAGCCATTCAATCGAGGATCCTGCTCCTGCGAACGGTGGCCTCGATGATGAGCATGAGGGACTTGGCCAAAGAGTTCATCACCCTTCGGCTTAGCCCCCTCGCGCTCTCCTGTCCAGAGAACATGTTCTAGTCCTCGAACTTGGAGGGACCAAGCGAGGTATCTGCGGAGCGCCTTGGTAAGACTTCGAACTTCTTCATCTTCGTACTTCGCAAAATTAACTTGCTCTGACTTGAAATCTTGATGAAGCTACGCACGACGTGCAGCCTCCGGAGGAGGCAATCGTGGCCAGGAAGTGCGTTGTTGGTGTTCCGACGCCGGATGAGCAGACCAGAAGGCTTGCTCTGGTGCGGTCTTGAGAGCGCTGGAACCGGGTGTGGACCTGTCTTGGCGTCGAGGGGTCCAGGTGCTCCCAGACTTCGCCAGCATGACACCTTCGGCGAGCGGCTCCAAAATAAAGAGGGTGGACGATGAGGAACCCGAGGCCATGAAGTTTGCGGAGTCCTCGAGGGTTCGCTCGGAGCCTTCGGCGGATGAAGCCCCTAGTGAGGCGGAGCATGCGGTCGCGAACCTTGGCGTTGAAGTGGAGCCCTTAGATTCTCCTTGTGGCGTCAAACGAAGTGGTGGTGCTGGAGGCTACAGCGGCAACTGAAGTGGTGGCGCTGGAGGTTGCGATGGTGACCCCTTCGATTGTGGGGGCTAGGGCTTAGCCCACACAACGAAGGGACTAGGGAGCACACATCGCTCCTACCTCCTTCGAGGACATCTCTTCTAGCAAAGAGGATGTGGACGAATGTAGACACTTGATCACCCTTCTCTTTATATTCATGTATATTGACTTGTATTTTTCTTCAGATACTAGTGGCAACACGTGGCCTGTCGTGGTGGAGCCTGAGGGTCCTCCGACAGTAGCGGGAGCAGCAGTAGTAGCTCAGAGTCCGAGAGCTCTTCGTCCAAAGAGGATGAGGGGGAGAACCGCGGTGGTGGGGCCTCTCAAGAGGTAAGCCAAAGAGGAAGTCTGACCTCTGCTTCCGAGGGGACCCATGATGGAGGCAGCCATCAATTCCTTTTACGAGGGTTGTGTTGCTATTGGCAAGGGGACTTGGTGGCGCAGCTTAGCCGCGCTAGCCACCTCGATCTCTTTGCAAATGCCCACGAAGCCCTCGTTCAGGTGAGCGAAGCTTCACACGAGCTCCGAGTGATACCTAGCTTTTTCAATCAATATTGAAGATTTTCTTGAATCTTGCTAGGCCTTCACACTGAACGCTGCAGCAGCAGCCTCCGTGGACCATCAGGTTACCCTTTTGGCAGAGTAGAGGGACTCCCTTCGGCGCCAGGCTTCAAAGGAGGCCGAGAGGCGAAGGCAAGCCGAAGCAGCGGCAGAGGAGGTGAGGTCCGAGGTAGTCAAGGCAAGAGAAGCCTTGGCCTCGGAGACAGAAAGGCTTCGAGAAGCACTTCGGGCTTTGGAGGAGACCAGGGCGAAGCTGGTGGCGGAGTGCTCTGATCTTCGCGCAGCTAGTCGATCTCTGGAAGACTTTGTGGTCTGAAGGGTCGACAAGGCTGCCTCGAGCTTGACCGAAGTCCTTGAGCACCTGGGGACCGAGTGCCCCACCCCGGACTTCAATCCTCAAGATCTAGTCATTGACCGCCTCGAGTTCCTTTAGACGGCTGTGGTGACGGCGGAGGTGTCAATGAAGGGCTTTGCGCTGATGGCCGGGCGAATGGCTTGCCAAGGGGTGTTGCAAATGTTTCACAACGTGGGGTGCAACCACCTCGAGGCAGCGACCTCGGCCACGCCGGTGGCCTTCAGAGGCCATCACTTTGTTTCGCCACCTTCGGACATCCATGGAGCGTGGCACCAGCTTCAAGAACCTTGGAAGACCCAAGGGTGCAAAGCGGTCCTCGATCTTCAATGGGTCTCCCACCTTCTCCGAGCCAAGGCACAAGCCTCGCCAGCTCAGCCTTCGACGTCAAAGCCTCCACTCCTGAAGGTGTAGACCTCCTTAGGCTCTTTGTAATTTGTAGCCATAGGCCTGTAAATGACTTATCAGTTTATTAGTAGAAATGCGGGAGTACTTTATACCTGCCCAGGCTCAACCTTCATATGTTGACATTGAAATGCTTGAGGATTCAGAAGAGCTTCGCCAACATTGGGTGGTGCTTGAAGTAGCTAGGTACGAAGGCCCCCCTCGGTTCAAACTTCCAAGGGGTCCTAAGGGCGAAGCTATTCCCAAAGTATCCCAGGAGCTGCTGGCTGCCGTTAAGATGGAGCCCCTTCGGAGTTCTTCATCTTCGCTAGAATTAAGCTACTTTGAAGTAGGCTTAAGTGGCGAGGGGGTGCAGTCTTTGGGTACAACCTTACAAGGCGATGAAGCCCTAGACTTTTCTCCCTTCGATGCGGCACCGCCTGCGTCTCAGACATGGGCCAACCTACAAGGAGAAAGACGATATCTACGGGCTTCGGAGCATGGCCGGTCCGGCCGTGGGAGGTTAGGCTCCGACGGGGCTTCGTCCAACCAATGTGGCCCTGGAAGAAGAGCAAGAGAGGGTCAAACATGTCAGGGCCTCGAGCTTGTTTTTTCCTAAGCTTACATACATATTACTCGTAGCTTTTTGTTTTCGAAGTGTATTTTCAACATACTTCGTTTTTATCATTCAATGAATGGGATTTGTTATATTTGCATACTTCGTTTGCATGCTTTGCATAAATTGTGTGTTCCAAACGCTTAGCTTGTCACGCTCGTACTGCGCATTTCATTCACACACTTCACATACAAACCTCGGTCCCCCTTGCGCGTGGTGGTTAGGGAATTAGTCGTTGTCGGTGCGTGCAATTATAAATTCGAAGGGGTGTGCCTCTTCTGGGCATCGAATGCTTTATTTTGAAGCGAAGCGAGGCTTCGGCAACATTCAACTTAAACGAAGCATGGCTTTGACATGCTTGATTTTAGATAATGCACGAGGAGGGCTCCGAATCGTATTTAGATTAGGCGAAGCATGGCTTCGGTATGCTTAACATTTAAATGATAAAAATGCACGAAGCAAGGCTTCGAAGCACATTTAGATTAGGTGAAGCATGACTTTAGTATGTTTAATTCTTAGATTAGATATCGACACGCGAAGCAAGACTTCTGAGCTTGATTCTGTAATGAGAATGTAATGAATTGTGTGGATTCACCGAACCTGTGATTGTGAGCTACCTTCGCTCTGAGCCACCTTCGACTCTAGATACCGTGAATGAATCCCGGGATCCTGGGATGCATTGAGCGTATCATGCCAGTGGCCCGGAGTCCTTTAGCCCACTGCTATGGGCCCGAAGGCGCTGTGTAGTCTTCGGAGGAGTGCTCTAGTTCTAAATAGATCGAAGCAGTGCTTCGATCCTTATTGATACGAAGTGGTACTTCAGTTCTTACACTACAACAAAACAGGGAACTTCCGCCGACCAAAGCCGACGGAAGTTAGCCCTTTCTCGACGGAAGAAGCTAACTTCCGTCGGCAAAAGGCTAACTTCCATCGGCATTTGGCCGATGGAAGCGAGTAGACAGAAGTTAGCTAACTTCCGTCGGCCGTCTCATTCTGCCACGTCAGCAGAGGGGCGCTAACTTCCGTCGGCCAGCCTAGCCGACGGAAGTTAGGTGCCCCTAACTTCCATCGGCTTTGGCCCTATCCGATGGAAGTTAGTCTTTCTGCCCACGTGGCTGAAAGCAACTAACCTCTGTCGGCTATGGTCAAAGCCGACGGAAGTTAGCTGGTATTTTTTTTGTTTTTTCCTGGTTCCCCTATTCACACTAACATCCAAACACAATTTATATCACATTCACAATACACATCCAAATTCACATTTCACATCCAAAATCACATTCAAACTTCACATATAACATCCAAAATCACATCTCACATCCAAAACTTCACACATCACATCCAGAATCACATAACACAACTTAATTCACATTCAAAGTCACAATACACATCCACATTCACATATACCATCCAAATTCACATACAAAGTCACATAACACATCGAGATTCAATCCAGGTTCACAATACACATCCATACTCACTGATCACCCACATTTGGGTCGTGGGTGCCGCCGTTGCCTCCCGCTTCATCCACATTTGCCCCAGAGGCTCCATCTTGACCAGGCATACGGAAACCCTGAAGAAATAGACAAAATTAGAGAACGAAGTCAACTACCCTTCTAAATGCTAACTTAAGTATCTAGGAGGTACCTCAGGTGATGTAGGAGATAGTGGTGATGGCGGGGGAGGTAGTGGTTGGAACATGGACATGTCAAATGCACCATTTTGTTGGGCTAGTTGCTACACATGTTGTAATGTAATCAGTTAGTTCTAAACCTATTTATGAATACTTTTTAACTGCAACACTCTAAACTAAACTTACTTGGATCATCGCCTGCTTTTGTGCTAAGCAGGCGGTATAGTACTCTTGTTGTTTCCAGTTGTGCTCGTTTAGCCGCCTCATTTCCTCCCTCACCCGAACCACCTCCGGGGTTTCTGAAGAGCGACGACGGCTGGAGCCAACTCCGATGGAGCTCTGTGACGACTGAGCTGACTTCTGAGCTCTCACCGCTCTCGAGTCAATAACTCCATTGAACATGGAGTACCTGCAACATTGAATGAGTTAGTTACCATCATAATACCATACAGAAAACATTAATAAAAACAATGTCTCACCGTCCATGGCTTTTTCCACCTCCGCTGGAGTACACGGCCATTTGGTCGACACGTTCTCTTCGCCAATCATAGTCCTCTCCATGGAGTCGAACCATGTGTTCACCATACTGCACCTGCAAAAAACATGTCCGATTAGCTAGATGCAGAAAAATGAAATTATGCAAACTCTTAATAACATCTCACCAAATGTTCCGTGGTTGTCTAGCTACACAAGACATCTAGCTGTGTAGGATCGCTTCCTTTGTGACCAGAGGTATACACCTCTATGTCACATGGCACGTTGCCAGATTTAGCTTCCTGTACATTAGAAATGAGTTAGTCACATTACAATGTATCTATAGCTTGAATGCGGGCATACGTAATAGCATACTTCACCACCTTATGTGCATTGTTGTTGAAGACTTGAAGGGCATGGTTATGGTGATTTCCGACTTCTGGCAAGCAAAAGCGTAACTGCAAAAGTCATGATTAGTACAGTGTTGTAACTTGAAAAGCTTTGTGTTAGAACTAAAAGAAGATTGAAAAAACACATGCATACCCAGAAGTCATGAGACACTACCCCTGAGCAGTTCCGTGGCGCCCGTCAGGAGCAAACCGGTATTGGTCCCATGTCTGGCATAGAACCCGCTCACCGGTCGGAATTGTCAGCACCCCTGGGTAGTGCAGACGACACAAGTTACCCAATATCTGGTTAACCTGCCTGACCCTCGAAGTGCCATCAAACCGAGAGTCAATCCAAGATCTAGAAATACATAATAAATAAAGTCATTTTAGTGAAAGAAATTTTTTTGAAAAAAAGTAAAACAATAGAAGAGTATTAGACTTACCCGTCACCTACAGGCGTAATCTCGATCTTGGCTCCACTGGAAGAGACTACTGGTGGGGCGACCAGGTGGCTCGTCCTGAAAGATACCGAGGCCCCGGAAGCCTCAGCCCCCTCCTCCTGACCCGCACCATCCGGGACATCACCCTGCCCCGCACCCTCCGGGTCGTCCCCTTGCCCCACACCCTCTGGGTCATCCCTCTGCGCCGCAAAGTCCGGGACATCCACCTCCTGCCCCCACCCACCGGATCAACCTCGTGACCCGCACTCTCCAAGTGTTCTTCCTCCTAAAAAATAGTATTGAAACAATTAGTAATAGTTTATAACTGACATAAAAAGCAATCTGAAAGTTACCTCAGCATCCAGTTGAAATGCAATAGGCCGACCAATTAATGTCGGATCTATGCATCTTAGGAGCTGCTCTTGACGACGTCTGTTTGAAGAAGAGGAACTACCCTGGAATAGGGTGTCCTCCTGACTCGTCGGTGTACTCGCCGGAGTACTCGCCAATGTACTCCCTAAGCGGAAGAGCTTCCTCGTGACACTCTTCACCTTTTTCGACATCCTGTTCAAAATAAGCACAAACGAGCATTTATTAGTAAAGAGGGTTTGTACATATGAAAAAACATGTAATATGAAGTATATTGCATATGCATGTATGAAAACAATTACTTGTCAATTATCATCAAAATCAGGATCAATTTGTCCTTTTCTCCCGAAAGCACGCCATGTTACTTTTTTCTTCTTATGTCGGTGCTTCCTTTTCTCGGGAACTGCCACATCATTAGAATCGCCGAGAAAAGAATCTGTCGACGATTCTGACTTTGTCAGAGGAGGCCGGACTTCACTTTCAGGCTTCGGTGGAGACAGGCTCCAGGCCTGAGGCCTCTAGAGATTGACGTCATTTGGCCCCTATTTAAGGGAAAACTAATTCCTCCAACAATAGTATCTACGTACAATATTATAACTCCATGAGAAGTCTCATATTTTTCAGACTTTATTTGATTTTTTATAATTAAAAATCCTTAAGCTCTACATACATAATTTTTTTAACACTTCTTTAAATTTAGTGGATAAGAACTAAAAATGGACACAAAATAGTGAATATGATTTTTCTATCAATTTTAGTGCATTATTTTATGTACTTGCAGTTCAAATTGCACATATTCCAATTTAAATCCTAGAAACACAATTAATGAGTTAAAAATAGCAAATGGATCTAGAAAAATACAGAAAATTTTATGGAATGAGATATGTTGTATTTGGATTCTAAAAAAAGTTTCAAGTTCAAACAAATATTTAACTATCAATTTATTTTAAGCCATAGCTTATTAATATTCACTAACTTAAGTATTCCATAATTATATAAATAATAAATAAAACATTAATATAGTAATAATATATCATCTTGAGTCTAAGTTTAATCTGTGTGAAATCCTAAAATGAATACGGATGTATCCATTTTCATATCCACATTCAGGAGAATTCAGATATCCGTTTCCATATCCACATTTGTAAAACGAATTCGGATGTTTTCGAGTGTGATGTATCCATTTTCATATCTACATTCAGCAGAATTCGGATATCCGTTTCCATATCCATATTTGTAAAACGAGTTCGGATGTTTCTGAGTGTCATCCATTTTTAATTCGGATACTAATACAGATATCCCTATTTAGAGTTATTCGAATACGAATACGGATAATTCAGATATTCTGACATCCATATCCATCCCTATTGACAGTAGATAAAACTTGTAGTGCACGAAGAAACATAGTCCACTAATGGCTGGAATATAGGGAAGAGATGGATATTTGATTTGAAATTAATTTCTCCAAAAGTGTTAACCCTAGATGGATAGCCCAAGGGGTATTTATTGCCTAAATACATTTAAGGAAAAGACTTAAATGTCCCTGTGTTATTTTTTACATATTTAAGGCCAGAGGGATAAAATGTAAAAATTCCTAATCAAGATATTTTCCCGATGCTTCACTTGCGTGGATTCCATGGCTTCACATTAGGTACGCTGATCTTCACGTCTACGGCTGATGTGGTTGATTTTTTTACGCTGAAACCACCAAAGCTCTTGTCGCCCTTGCACCATGTACCCGGATTGGACCACCATGACCCCGCAGCTCTCTCACCCTGGCAATCACATGTTTGTGTACCTGAGTCACATGACCAATGCCACAACACTCACTTGCCACCCTTGCGCCGCATACCTGTATTAGTCTACCACGATTCTCCAGCTCCTTAAGCTTGTCGATCACCAATCCATCTACCGGACTCACACCGACCAATGCCATGGAAGGACCTCTTACTTCGAAGTGCCCCTTCAAAGTACCTCCCCTCAGAGGGCTTCCTTCACCATCTCTTCCATTGATAATCACTCATCATCTAAGAGCCATGAGACCCATGGTCTCCACCATGGATCCTCATGAGCTTAAGTACTACTTGATCTCATCAAATGTCTTATGTTCCTTTTCTCTCCATATATATTCCCGATAAGGTTTTAACTTCTATAATGGAGTGAATGACTCTATTCTTCTTGATAGATCAGATATGAATCTTCTTAGAAAATTTATCTTCCCTGTTGTAGCAATTGTGTTAGCTACAGCAGGTTTTTATGTAGTGGTGTATGGTGTATAGAATGAATCTCGAAGGGTTCTCTCAGAGGGAGAGAGAATTTATACTGGTTCAGGCCTCCCCGGGGGGATAATAGCCCTACGTTCAGTTTACAGTGGATTTGGCATAGTGTTGCCTCTACTGAACAACCTGTCTATTACAAGAGCATGGCCCTGCTTTTATAGGCACGCGGGCCAAAGGAAAAGACCCAATTGCCCTCTACAAGCCGTAGGCTTTATAAGGGCAAGAAGGGAAAAAGGCTAGATTATTATACATTTGACTTTACACACGCTGTAGATAAACATCACTTCTAGAGTAGGAATACGACATACCAGGGACGAGGGCCCCGATATGGTTTTACACTGTAACGATGCTTGGATATTTCTCCTGGTCTGGAGTGCTTGCCGGAGGTCTTCAGTTAGAAGTAGCTAAGGGGGCTCCAAAGTGCGCTCCGAAGTGAACTCCTAAGCGGCTCTCGAAGTGGGCTCCGCAGGGGACTAGAGGGCTCCCGGAGGCTTGACTTCGGAGGGTACCCGGAGGGATCCCGGAGGCTTGACTCCGGAGGGCTCCATAGGGGTCCTAGAGGCTTGACCTCAGAGGTCTCCGGAGGGGCAAGTCTTGGCCATTCTTGGAGTTGACTTCGTCTGAGGAGGCTAGATCTCATCTTCAAGCTTCGCTAGTTGACAGGCTCCGAGCCCGAGGCCTTCGGAGGCTGACGTCATTTGGCCCCCTTTTAAGGGAAAACTAATTCCCCAAACAGTAGCCCCTCGCATGTAGCCCTTTGAAGTGAAGGGGTGCATGCACCTTGGTGCAAAGAACGTGAGATAAGTGAAGCGTCGGAGAAGGCAGGCCTTCGGAACCTAGATCGAAGGCTGCCTTCGAACTGCGTAGGCAATAAATGTCTGTTCAGATTGATGGGGCGCCCTCAGGGAGCCCAAACAACCTGCAACGGTTAGAAAACTGACCATTGTAGTGTAGGGGGCACGACGGTTCGCTTCATATTTTCACCCTTAGCCCATCGGTCAAAGACTGTGGAGGCCAGGGAAACCGGTAGAAAAAAATACTTCGGTGCGGGGCGCGTGGTCGCTTTTTACCACCTATAAAAGGGGTTTAACGTACCACAGCTCTGCCCACACTTCCATTTGCTTTCTGTTTCAGCCCCAAGGCACCTTCTCTCTTGCTTTGCACCTTTGGCGTCACACGCAACCTCCTATCGAAGTCATTTTCTAAGCAGCAGCTAGACCAAGTCTCCAGGATCTAGTCGAAGCCTCCCTAAGTTGGCCTCCAGGCTCCCTTTGGAGTTGGCCTCCGGGCCCCCTTCGGAGTTGGCCTTCGGGCTCCCTTCAGAGTTAGCCTACAGGCTCCCTTTAGTGTTGGCCTCTAGGCTCCCTTCGGAGCCATCCGGAGTCAAGCCTCTAGGTTTCCTTCGGGGTTCCCCTAGAGCCAGCATCCGTACCCCCTCCGGTGCCTGACGAAGCTAAGCTTTGGGGAGTTTATTCAGAGTTCATTTTGGAGCATACTTCGAAGTTCATCTCGGAGTGCCCTTCGAAGCCTTTGACACAATCTCCACCCCAAGAGCTCCGGCCACTACTTCGAACCAAGAAAATATCTAGCTACTGTGTAAAGCCACACCGGGGGCCCCTCCGCCCCTAGTATGTCATTTAGCTGCTCACAAGTGACGTTTATATGACACGTGTATAAAACTGTAAAGCTGTTTGTACAGTAGTCTAGTCTTTTTCCCTTCTTGCCCCTATAAGTCCTATAACTTGTAGGGGCATTTAGGTCTTTTCCTTTGGCCTGCATGCCTATAAAAGCAGGGCCATGCCCTTGTAATAGACAGGTGGAATAGGGGCAAAACTATGTCAGATCGGCTGTAGACTGGATGTAGGGCTATTATCCCTTTGGGGAGGCCTGAACCAGTATAAATCCTTTCTCCCTCTGTAAGAACCCTTCGAGGTTCACTCTATACACCATATACACACAAAACCTGTTGTAGCTAACGCAATTGCTTCAACAGTTGGCGTCGTCCATGGGGAACCTATTACTAAAAGCTAAGTTCTCTACCGCTGCCTGTGTCTCGAAGTGCGCTTGAGGGGGGAGCTTCGGAGTTTTCTAGCTCTACGCACCCTACGACAAGGGGGTTCGAGTGCAGCTCGAAGGCTTTCCTCGCCATCCACCATCCCTCGTGCCTCAGAGCGCACCCTCCGACAAGGGGCTTTGCTTCGCGCGCTAAAGGCCTCCGACGCCCTAGGGGCTATGAGGCAAGCCTTTCACCCTCACTTTACGAGGTATGCACACAGTCTGAAGCCCCACTTCTTTGTGCAAATGTGTAATGATAGCAAAAAAAGGCATCAATGATTAAGGTTGTCAAAATATCAATTTCGGTAATTTGGGCCGAAAATACACATGTCCAAGGTTAGGCCGAAGCCCTACAGGGCCGAAGGTCCATTGGGCTACGCGCTCTAGAAGCTTCCAGCTCGCCCACAGCCTTCGGCCAGGAGGTCTTCGGAGGCCGACTCCGCCAAAGCTTCGGCCTGAGGATCAGGCTTCGACAGGCCTAGCCAAAGGCCCACTTCGAGCAGAGATAGAGTTGGATCCGATTCTGGCTAAGTATTTATCTCTACTCATGAGTTAGCCGAATCATAGCAGATTAGATTTAGAGATTAGAAGTCTAGCCCCTAAAAGTATAGAGGCGAAGCCGGTTCAAAAGCCCCCCAACAAAATCAACCACAAAGCCCTAGCTTTGAATCACATTTACTTTATCTTTACTTTTCTGTACTCTTCGTGGGTTTGCCTGGAAGCCCTCTGACGGTCACTTCGGAATAGTGGTAATCCTTGTTACTTCTCTTGTGAAGTATCCGTTAATCTACGTAATAGATTTCTATCGCCTTGTTACTTCGCCTTGTTACCTCGGCCCGCACAACGCAATTTTTGAGAAGCCCGAGGACTCGGCTCGCCATCTGAAGCCTCTCTATGTCAGTGGTCACATTGACGAAAAGCCGATTTCCCGGATGCTTGTTGACGGTGGCGCCACTGTTAACCTAATGCCCTACTCGCTATTGAAGAAACTTGGCAGGGACGAGGATGATCTGAAGAAGACTAACTTGATGCTCAATGGTTTCAACGGCGAGAGTTCTGAGGCCAATGGTGTGCTCTCCATGGAGTTGACAGTGGGCAACAAGACGTTGCCAACAACATTTTTCATCGTCGATGTACAGGGTAACTACAGCGTGCTTCTTGGGCATGACTGGATTCACACGAATTGCTGCATTCCTTCTACTCTACACCAGTGCCTAATTTAGTGGGACGGTGATGAAGTAGAAGTCATTCCCGCAGACACTTCGGCCCAAGTAGCATTGGCCGATGTGTTAGTTGACACCGTTCACAACAAGGTAGAGTGTCTATCGGGTAGAGATCTTTCAGATTACAATTTTGTTAGCGTGTCCGGAGGACGTTTTGTACCAGTGTCTGTAAAGTCGGCTGATGTAGCACAACTGTTTTTATATTAGTAGTCATGTCTAGCAAGAGTAATCTAGATTGGCTAAAGTCTTGTGTAGAGCAGTATCGGTCTACTAAAGACGGCATTGCCGAGGCCATCGAAGACTTTAGCGAAGTAGAGAAATTAGGACAAGGTTTTGCGTCGGCCAATCCCTTAGAGGAAGTTGACATAGGTGATGGTAGCATCACGAGGACGACTTTTGTAAACCAACATTTACAGCCTGATGAAAAGGCCGAAGTAATAAAGTTGCTTCGGTCGTACGTCGATTGTTACACATGGGAGTATAGCGAGATGCCGGGACTAAGCCGTGAGCTCATAGAGCATCGGCTACCTATCAAGTCCGGATTTAAGCCTTATAAACAACCTCCTCGCCGCTTTAACTCAGCTGTCTATGACCAAGTTAAAGAAGAAGTAGAGCGACTGCTCAAAGCTAGATTTATTAGGCCATGCAGGTATGCAGAATGGGTCGCTAACATTGTGCATGTAGAGAAGAAAGGGAGCCGCAAGATACGAGTATGTATTGATTTTAGGGATCTGAACAAGGCCACTTCGAAGGACGAGTATCTGATGCCGATAGCCGACATGCTAATCAACGATGCTTTAGGACACAAGGTACTAAGTTTTCTTGATGGCAATACTGGTTATAATCAAATCTTTATGGCTGAAGAGGACGCCTACAAGACTGCCTTTTGATGCCCTGGTTTTGTTGGTTTATTCGAGTGGGTCTTCATGACTTTTGGTTTAAAGAATGCTGGCTCCACATATCAGCATGCTATGAACTTAATATTTCATCACTTGCTAGGAGTTATGTTAGAAGTTTACATTGATGATATTGTAGCCAAATCGGACGCTATGGGAAACCATTTAGCCAATTTGAAAGTTTCTTTTGATAGGATACGACAACATGGCTTAAAAATGAACCCACTCAAATGTGATTTTGGCGTGTCGGCAGGTAAGTTCTTAGGTTTCATGATTCATGAAAGAGGCATAGAGATTGATCCTAAGAGGCTTGAGAAAATTAGAAACATTACGGCGCCGACATGCAAAAAAGATGTGCAAAAATTGCTAGGCAAGAAGAATTATTTACGTCGCTTTATATCTAACTTTTCTGGCAAGATTGATGCCTTTGTCCCCATACTCTGGCTAAAGAATGAGGCCGGGTTCACTTGAGGGGCAAGCCAATAAAGCGCCTTTGAGAAAATCAAGGGGTGCTTATCATCGCCGCCCGTGGTGAGAGCACCCAAAGCCGGGATTCCGTTTTGGCTGTACATCGCTGCTGAAGATAGCGTGATCATTGTCGTGCTAACCTAGGAGGTAGAAGGAAAAGAGTACATCATCACGTTCTTGAGCTGCCGTCTGCTAGACGCCGAGACCAGGTATGCATTTGTGGAATGTTTATGTTTATCGCTTTACTACATGTGTACCAAATTGTGCCACTATCTTCTCCCTACTACATGTGTTGTCGTTTGCCAAACCGATGTTATAAAACACATGTTACAAAAGCCGATTCTAAGTGGAAGAATCGGAAAGTGGGCTTATTCTTTGATTGAATATGATTTGGCCTATGAACCCCTAAGAGCTATGAAAGGCCAGATTGTAGCCAACTTTATAGTTGATCACCACATAGAAGTTATTTGGAGCAACGATGTTGCTCTAATTGAGGTAATGTCGTGGAAACTTTACTTTGACAGTTCAACTTGCAAAAATGGCCATGGGTGTTAAACATGTTCACGCGCAGGCTTCAGTAGAGGCTCCGACGTGGTGAAATGTGAAGGGGCTCCGGTCACACCGGCAGAATGCCGTCGGTCTGATCGGCTATTGCCGATAATGGCATGACGAGGTCCGGTTAGACCGGGGTCTCAACGCCGGTCGAACTAAGTAACAAATTGGATCTGCCAAACTTCGGTAGTCCTAGCAAACAACCTTCAATCACCTCCAAACTTTGCAGAGATGTTTAGGACGGCAATTGATCTGCAAAAACACCCAAAGATCAAATACAATTCGGCCAAGGGGCCGAATTACCAAGTATGGCGATAAAAACTGATAAAAGGATAGCAATCCATTACGTGGATTAGCGGGAGGTTCACAAGCGAACCAGCAAGGGTTACCATGATTACGGACATGGCAGACGAAGGACTTTTAAGCAAACCCACGTAGATGCGGAAAGTAAAGAAAAGTAGATGCAATTCAAAGCTAGGGCTTTGGATTTTTGAGATTCCAGAGAGAGCTTGAATCGGCCTTGCCCCTAGTATTTGTGGGCTGGTGATCCCTGACTAAAAATACAGTAGGATTCGACCAAAATTCGATTGAGATAAGATTTGGACAAACACAATTTGAATCCACTTCGGATTCACATTCTAAATCATCGGCCAGTCTGACCAAGCCCATGGGTCCGGTCTGACTAGGCCTGGCCGGTTGGACCGGCCTACTATAGCCGGTCAGACCGGCCTTTGCTTGCTTTGGCATATTTTCAGTCAAAAATACCATTTTTCAGTATTTTGCTTAGCTTGACCATTAATGCCATTTTTTGCTATAAACACATGCCCCTGCATTTTAGCAAACTTAGTGAGCTAAAAGCATAACGGGCCTCAGGCGATACTTTCAATATCAACCTTTTAACACTTTAAGTGTTTTGCCACACACTTGGGAATTACTTTTTCAAATATCTACCATTCAAAGCCCTTCGAAATCGCTCTCCTTGTAAAGACTCTAAGACATATGCATTGCCTAGAGTGATTTCAACTACCTTAAAAGGTCCTTCCCAACTAGGCAACCATTTACCAAATCTTGAGCTCTTAGTGCCTAATGGAAAAATCATCTTCCATACTAGGTCATTGATTTGAAATGATTTTGCTTTGACCTTCTTGTTGTAGGCTCTAGCTACTCTTCATTTATCTTTCTCTATTGCCTCTAGAGCCCTCAACCTCTTATCGGTCACTTCTTCTAAATTGTCCTTTAGAAGTGTCTCATATTCATCGACCGATAAGCCATCTTGCTTAATAAACCTAAGTAATCCAAGATCCACATCTACTGGTAGAACGACTTCTTGTCCATATACCAACTCATATGTACTGACTTTAGTGGCACCATGCTTTGCAACTCTACTAGCCAATAAAGCTTCAGAAAGCACCTCATGCCACCTCTTTGGAAACTCTTCAATCTTCTTCTTGATTAGTTTAATCATAGTTTTGTTACTAGACTCGGCCTGACCATTGGCCTGAGCATAATATGGGGAAGAGTTTACCAATTTGATCCCATAATATTCGGCAAAGTCCCTCACTTCTTTAGCAACAAACAAAGTACCTTGGTCTGTAGTGAGAGTTTGGGGAATGCCGAATCTATGTATAATGTGTGTCAAGATGAAATCAATTACCTCATTGTGAGTCATGTTCTTGAGCGGCAGGGCCTCAGTTCACTTGTGGAAGTAATCCATTGCCATCAACACGAACCGATGCCCTTTTGAAGATGGAGGATGAATTTGGCCGATGACGTCTAAGCTCCAACCTCAGAACGACCATGGCTTGATAATAAGATTAAGCATCGATGCAGGTGCTAGATGAATATTACCAAACTTTTAACAGGCTTCACACCCTCTATAGTATTTAAAACAGTCCTCAGTTATAGTCGGCCAATAAAAACCCGCCCTTTTGAGCATCCAACTCATTTTCGGGGCCGACTGATGAGTACCTCAAAGCCCTTCATGGACTTCACCTGCAGTAACTCTAGCTTGATCGAAGTCCAAACACTTAAAAAGTACTCCATCGATAGTCCGGCAATACAACACATCATCAAGCAAAACAAATTTGAACGCTTATCGCCGAACTTTCCGATCAACCTTTTGGCTCGGATTTCTTAAATATTGAATGATTGAGATCCTCCAATCGTCCTTACTGATCAAAGGAGCAATGGCCAGATTCCCACTAGAATTGGCCTCTAGATTTTCCATTTGGACCTGCCCCCCTAGTGCTAAACCCTCCTGACAATAGTCGGTTGGACAGGCCAAGTTAGCCCGTTTCAACCAGCTATTGCCGGATGTCTAGCACGGGTCGGTCTGACCAACTTGACCTGGCCAGTCAGACCAGGATTACATGGGTGGTCTAACCATGCTCGCACGGCCGGTAAGACTGGCAACGTTACTCTCGGGTGACACATTGTCCCCAAGCATCGGCTTTTCTTGTGTAAAGAATCTACCTCTACTAATTTGATAGCTTGATGCTTGTTAGGCCAAGTCATTTGCAGGTGAGTTGGCTTCTCTAGATACATGAGTAATCTCAAAATCATCAAAAGTGGTGATTAGGTCTAGACACTTGTCCAAGTAGGTATTTAATAGACCATTAAAACATTGAGCAAGATTAGCTACTTATTGCACAACTAGTAAGGAATCACCATTTGCACGAACATATTTCACACCCATAGAATTTAACAATTCAAGACCTAACAATAGGGCTTCATATTCGGCTCGATTATTAGTTGTGTGAAATTCTAGACGGGCCGAGGTCTCAAAGTGCATACCACTCGGTGATACGAGGACCACTCCAACAACTTGGCCATTTTTGCAAGCCAAATCATCAAAATAAAGTTTCCATGGTGATACCTCAATTAAAGCAACTTTGTTACTCCAATTAACATCTACATGGTGATCCACTATAAAGTTAGCAATGATTTGGCCTTTCATAGCTCTCAACGGTTCATAAGCCAAATCATATTCAATCAACACAAATGCCCACTTGCCGATTCTACCACTTAGAATCGGCTTTTGCAACATGTACTTTATGACATCCGTTTGGCAAGTGACAACACATGTGCTAGGGAGAAGATAGTGACGCAATTTGGTGCAAGCATAGTAAAGTGATAAACACAAACGCTCCACAAACACGTACCTTGTCTTGGCATCCATAAGTCGATGACTCAAGAAGGTGATGATGCACTCATTTCTTTCAATGTCCTGAGTCAACACGGGTCCAATCACACTCTCCTCTGCGGCGATATAAAGCCAAAATGGAATCTCGACCTACGGCGCCCTTACTACCGGTGGCGTCGATAAGCACTCTTTGATTCTCTCAAAGGCGCGTTGCTGACTTGGCCCCCAAGTGAACTCGGCTTCATTTTTAGCCGGATTATCAGGACAAAAGCATCAATTTTGCCAGACAAGTTAGATATAAAGCGTCGCAAATAATTAACCTTGCCTAGCAGTTTCTGCATATCTTTCTTGCATGCCAGCGCTAAAGATCCTCTAATTTTCTCAAGTCTCTTAGGATCGATTTCAATGCCTCTTTCATGGATTATGAATCCTAATAACTTTCCCGCCGACACGCCAAAAGCACACTTGAGTGGGTTCATTTTTAAACCATACTGACACATTCTTTCTAAAGCGACTCTCAAATCGGCTAGATGGTTCCCCATAGCATCCGATTTGACCACAACATCATCTATATAAACCTCTAACATAACCCCTAGCAAGTCATGAAAGATTAAGTTCATGGCATGTTGATATGTGGCGCAAGCATTCTTTAAACCATAGATCATTACGACCCACTCGAACAAGCCAACAAAACCGGGGCAGCGAAAGGCCGTCCTGAAAACATCCTCTTCGGCCATAAAGATTTGATTATAACAAGCGTTGCCATCAAGAAAATTTAGTACCTTGTGTCCCGAGGCATCGTTGATCAACATGTCGGCTATTGGCACGAGATACTCATCTTTCGAGGTGGCCTTGTTCAAATCCCTGAAGTCGACGTAGATGCGGATCTCGTGTGGAGCAATATCGGTCTAGTAAATACGGTATTGTCGAGGCCATCGGGGACTTTAGCGAAGTAGAGAAATTAGGACAAGGTTTTGCGTCGGCCAATCCCTTGGAGGAAGTCGATATAGGTGATGGTAGCGTCCCAAGGCCGACTTTTGTAAACCAACATTTACAGCCTGATGAGAAGGCTAAAGTAATAAAGTTACTTCGGTCGTATATCGATTGTTTCGGATGGGAGTATAGCGAGATGCCAGGGCTAAGCCGTGAGCTCGTGGAGCATCGGCTGCCCATCAAGTCCGGATTTAGGCCTTATAAGCAGCCTCCCCGCCGCTTTAATTCGGCCGTCTATGAACGATTTAAAGAAGACGTGGAGCGACTACTCAAGGCTGAATTTATTAGGCCATGCAGGTACGCGGAATGAGTTGCTAACATTGTGCCTGTAGAGAAGAAAGGGAGCGGAAAGATACGAGTATGCATTGATTTCAGGGATCTGAACAGAGCCACTCCAAAGGACGAGTATCCAATGCCGATAGCCGACATGCTAATCAACGACGCTTCAGGACACAAGGTACTAAGTTTTCTTGATGGCAATGCTGGTTATAATCAAATCTTTATGGCCGAAGAGGACGTCTATAAGACTGCCTTTCGATGCCCTGGTTTTGTCGGTTTATTTGAGTGGGTCGTCATGTCTTTTGGTTTGAAAAATGCTGGCGCCACATATCAACGCGCTATGAACTTAATCTTTTATGACTTTCTAGGGGTTATGTTAGAAGTTTACAATGATGATGTCGTGATCAAATTGGACACCATGAGGAACCATTTAGCCGATTTGAAAGTTGCTTTTGATAGAATGCGACAGCATGGGTTAAAAATGAACCCACTCAAGTGTGCTTTTTGCGTGTCGGCGGGAAAGTTCTTAGGTTTCATGATTCATGAGAGAGGCATAGAAATTGATCCTAAGAGACTTGAGAAGATTAGAAACATCCCAGCGCCGACATGCAAAAGGGATGTACAAAAGTTACTAGGCAAGATGAACTATTTGCGTTGCTTTATATCCAACTTGTCTGGCAAGATTGATACATTTGTCCCCATACTCCATCTAAAGAATGAAGCCGAGTTCAGTTGGGGGGCAAGCCAACAAAATGCTTTCAAAAAATCAAGGAGTGCTTGTCATCACCGCCAGTGGTGGGAGCACCCAAAGTCGGGATTCCGTTCCAGCTATACGTCGCTGCTGAAGATAGTGTGATTGGGGCCGTGCTAACCCAGGAGGTAGAAGGGAAGGAGTACATCGTCACATTCTTGAGCCGCCGCCTGCTGGACGCCGAAACCAGGTACGTGTTTGTGGAACGATTGTGTTTATCACTTTACTATGCGTGCACTAAATTACACCATTATCTTCTCCCCACCACATGTGTTGTCGTTGCCAACTTTATAGTTGATCATCACATAGATGTTAGCTGGAGTGATATTGTTGCTCTAGTTTAAGTAGTACCATGGAAAATCTATTTTGATGGTTCGACTTGCAAGAATGGCCAAGGCATTGGAGTGGTTCTCATATCACCTAATGGAGCCCGCTTCGAAACCTCGGCCCGTCTAGAATTTTCTTCCACTAATAACCAAGCCGAATACGAAGCTTTGTTACTAGGTCTTGAATTACTAGAATCTGTAGGCGCTAAACATGTTCACGCATACGGTGATTCTTTGTTAGTGGTGCAACAAGTAGCTAAAAGTGCCCAATGTTTTAATGGCTTGCTAAATAGTTACTTGGATAAATGTCTAGACATAGTTTCCACATTTGATGACTTAAAAATCTTTCACGTGTCAAGAGAAGCCAATTCAGTCGCCAATGATTTGGCTCAGAAAGCATCTGGCTACCAAGTCAGGAGAGGAAAATTTTCTGTATTGGAGAAGCCGATGCTCAGCCTCACTGCCGAAGACAGTAACAGTGAGCAGGCACATGATCTAGGTCGAATCCCTCAGACCGCCAAAGGCCATCGCACGCCGAAGCCCCTGGGTCGGAGTGCTCTGCCGACCAGGGGATCTGGCACGCCAGAGCCCATGGTCCGAAGCCTCCCGAACGAAGAAGGCTCCTCATAGTCCGAAGCCTCCGGAGGACTTCGGTCCAGCACACTCAGAATGGCCACCCCAGTCAGGCTTCGACAAGAGCTGGAATGGCTCGGGAGGCACCCCGAAGTCAGTAGCTTAGAAGTTTTTTCAGAAGGAGGACCAGCGAGACCCTCTGAAATCCTGTAAGGGCGATTGGAGAGTCCCAATCGTCTAGTATTTGAGGAACCCTAGCCAAACGGTTGATCGGAAGGTTCGGCGACAAGCGTTCAAATTCGTGTTGATGGACGACACGTTGTATCACCGAACCATCGATGGAGTGTTATTGAAGTGTTTAGACCATGAGCAGTCCTAGGTGGCTACAGGAGAAGTCCATGAGGGGCTTTGCGGCACTCATCAGTCGGCCCAAAAGATGAGTTGGATGCTCAAAAGCGCGGGTTTTTATTGGCCGACTATGACTGATGATTGTTTCAAGTACTATAGAGGGTGTGAAGCATGCCAGAAGTTTGGCAATATTCAGTTGGCTCTAGCTTCATTACTCAATCCTATTTGTCAAGCCATGGCCATTTCGAGGTTGGGGTTTAGACTTCATCGGCTAGATCCACCCTCCTTCCTCAAAGGGGCATCGGTTCGTGTTAATGGCAACTGATTACTTCACTAAGTGGACCGAGGCCGTACCTCTCAAGAACATGACTCACAATGAGTTACGTGATTTTATTTTGAAACATATCATACATAGATTCGGTATTCCCCAAACTCTTACTACGGATCAAGGTAGTTCATTTGTTTCTGGGGAAGTAAGGGATTTCGCCGAATATTATGTTATTATGTTGATAAACTCTTCACCTTACTATGCTCAGGCCAATGGTCAGGCCGAGTCTAGTAATAAAACCGTGATTAAGCTCATTAAAAAGAAAATCGAAGATTTTCCTAAAAGGTGGCATGAAGTGCTTTTCGAGGCGCTATGGGCTTGTAGAATTGCAAAGCACGGTGCTACCAAGGTCAGTCCATATGAGTTGGTATATGTACAAGAGGCCGTTCTACCTGTAGAGGTAGATCTTGGCTCCTTAAGAGTGTTAAAGCAAGATGGCTTATCATTCGAAGAGTATGAAACTCTTCTAAAGGATAATCTAGAGGAAGTGACCGATAAGAGACTAAGGTCTTTAGAAGCCATAGAAGTGGACAAGAAGAGAGTAGCCAGAGCCTACAATAAGAAGGTTAAACCAAAATCGTTTCAGATAGGAGACTTGGTGTGGAAAACGATTTTACCATTAGGCACGAAGAGTCCCAAGTTTGGTAAATGGTCACCTAGTTGGGAAGGTCCTTTTAAGATAGCCAAAATCGCTCCAACAACGCCTACGTGTTGGAATCCCTGCAGGGAGGGCGGTTTCGAAGGGCTCTAAATGGTAGGTACTTGAAAAGGTATTTCCCAAGTGTGTGGCAAACATCATAAAAAATGTTGGAAAGCTGATATGGATGGTATCGTCTTGAACCCGTTGTGCTTTTAGTTCACTCAGTTCACTAAAAGGCAGGGGCACGTGTTGATAGCAAAAAATGGCATTAATGGCTAGATCGTCAAAATATCAATTTTAATGATTTGGGCCGAAAATACACATGTCCATGGTCTATCCGAAGCCTTATAGGGCCGAAGTCCATTGAGCTATGGGCTCCGAAAGCCTCTAGCCAGCCCATGGGCTTTGGCCGGGAAGCCTTCGGAGGCCCACGCTATCGAAGCTTTGGCCCGAGGAGCAAGCCTCGATGGGCCTGTCCAAAGCCCACGCTACCGAAGCTTCTGTCCGAGGAGCAAGCCTCGACAGGCCTGGTCGAAGCCCATGCTACTGAAGATTCGGCACAAGGAGCAGGCCTCGACGGGCCTGGCCGAAGCCCACTTCAGCAGAGATAGAATTGGATGCGTTTCTAGCTCAATCTTTATCTCTATCTGGCCGAATTAATAGCAGATTAGATTAGGAATTAAACCCCTATAAATAGAGAGGCAAGGCCGGCGTGAGAAGCCCCCCCAACTCAAACCAAACCAATGCCCATGCTTTGATTGCATTTACTTTACTTTAATTTTCCTGTACCTCTTCGTGGGTTTGCCTGGAAGCCCTCCATCGGCCGCTACGGAACAGTGGTAATCCTTGTTACTTCGCTTGTGAAGTATCTGTTAATCTACGTAATAGATTGCTATCGCCTTGTTACTTCGCCTGTGAAGTATCCGCTAATCTGCGTAATAGATTGCTACCTTCGCTACTAGTGCAACACTTAGCAAAATTTGGACCTCACACCGAATTAGTACTTCGCACTCTTCCATTGCAGGTTCGCACGTTCGGAGCTACTTCGCCGGAGGTGTCCGGAGCTGAGAGATCGGTTTCGGAGGTCCCTAGGACACCCTTTGGCGGGACTACAGGCTCCGGCAACAGGCTTCGCTAGCATACTTCGTCGACAGGCTTCGCCACGACCATACTCCGCATCGGACGAAGTTGCGCCTACGCGTGGCCCTCGCGTCATTATCCCGTAATCTGCTGTATCGAAGATCTCACGCCGAACCCTGCTGTTTGGAGGTGATCACCACGACCAGATCCGTTTGGAGTCCATCTTCGGCTGGATCAGTCCGAACGCCGAAGCACCCTTCGACGGAGCACTTCGCGTCAAACACCGAAGGTATACTTCGGTGACCCCTCCGTACCAGACTTCGAACTAGACGGGCTCCGACTGGTTTGTCGATTTTATTCTGTTTTAATCTATCTCTTTCGGCTAATTGGATTATTTTGTGTAATTTGGTTGCCTGGCGACTCCACCCCCCTTATCACGACTAAGGGTAGTTGGAACATGACGTAGGTTCTACATCACGCTTAGGCTTGTCCCTAAGTATCCGTGCAATTTTGGATCGTCGAACTGACCCAAGTGCGGGGGCACGTTTCCGTGTCAACACCACCCTGATGACTATGGTCTCTGGGGCATCTTCACATTCATCCCCTTCGGTGCCTTCTTGCGAGGTTCGGTTTTCAGCTACTATGGACAGGTGATGAATAATACTCTCATCCTACGCCAGACCTCATACTTGCCACTCGGGAACACTGGAAGGAATGTGAGTGTTAGTAGCTCGACACTGCCCGGAGTTCTCTGGCGGTGGATGCCAAGTTGGAGCCATCATCCAGCAGTAGGGCGGTGGCATCGGAGGCTCTAGCGGCTTTGCCCACTGGGTACTGAACCCATTGGCCTGTTGGAAGCTTAGCCATGTCGAAGGTACCTCGGACCAAACCAGCGAAGGGTCCTGCTAGGCCGGAGGTAAGCTAGCCCATGGTGGAGACGGGTCCGGCCATTAGAGGCCGAATCCATCCGTAGGCTGTAATCCGCTCGGAGGGGATGGCTCCGGCCACTAAGGTCCAAATCCTCCCACGGGTTGGAACCCATTCGTAGGAGGTGGGTTCATCCACTGAGGTCCGAACCCTCCCGGAAGCTGGAGCCAAGATGGAGGAGGGTTCGACCACTGAGGTCCGAACCCTGCCGGAGGATGGGACCAATCCGGATGGGGGTTCGGCCACTGAGGTCAGAACCCTACCGAAGGTTGTACCCACTCTGAAGAGGAGTTCGGGCCTTGAGGTCCGAACTCAACTCTCGCGGGGCTCAGTCTTCCAGGGGGTTTTGGCTGTCCCAGAGCCCGTGGCTGAACACTCCTCCTCTAGGCCTTCTGTGGTGCCTGGTCAAAGATGGTGGTTTAAAATTTTCTTTCCACACTCCTACCTCAGGATTCCTTGGTAGTAGTGCATGCGCGAACGTCTCCTACAATGACCGCTTTCCCCTTAGTCGACTCGGCCTGTTCTGGCCAAATCAATACTTTCTTCCCCTTGAGCTCAACGTTGTTCATGGGAAAGGGGTCTCTGTCCAATTTCATTTTTGGGTTTGCTTCTATTTTCAATCGTCCTTCTTCTATTACCGATTGAACCTGCCGACGAAAAACATTGCAATCATTAGTGTTGTGAGAATGTGAATCATGCCACTTATAGTAAGGACGTTTCTTCAATTCATCGGCAGATGGCATGACTTGCCCTTTCGTCAGTCGTAGAAGCTGATTTTTTAATAGGAAATCAAATATTTTACCACACTTAGTTACGTCAAATGAATATCTAATTTTATCACCGAAGAGCAGGTGATGGGTTTAGACTTCCCGCTCCAAGTCCATTCGGCCGTGTAAATATCGGACGAATCTTGTTCCTCTTCGGATTCTCCCTCGTCGGAGTGCTCCATCGTGTGGAATTTAGGTCTTGGTTTATTAAAGTCCTAATGAATTTTCTATCTTTGGCTCGGCCTTCCTGGACCAGAGCCTGTTGTAAGACTTGGCTAACATCTAGAAGATTCTGATTATCCAATTGTTCCTTAATTTCTGCCCATAGGCCATTAAATGCGAGGTCTGCGAGGTCTCTTTCTGATACGTTCAGGCTAAAACATTTATTCCTAGTGTCTCTAAAGCACTTGATGTATTCAGAAACACTTTCACTAGGTTTTTGCTTAATTGCCGTGAGGTGTGATAGCCTATGTTCGGTCTCGCCTGTGTAGAAATAATCATGGAACTTTTGTTCTAGCTGAGCCCACGTCTGGACGGAGTTCGGCGGGAGCGCCGAAAACCATGTGAATGCGGTGCCAGACAATGATGGGGAAAATAACCTGAGTTTCAATGCATCCGACCTACTAGCTTCACCACATTGTGCTAAAAATTGACTAATGTGTTCTAATGTGGATTTACTACCCTCGCCATCAAATTTAGTGAAGTCCGGGACTCTATAACTGTGAGGGTACGAAATGGTATCAAAGTGGTCGGGATATGGTTTTCGATAAACCCTAGCTCTATCCCGAGGTGTTGTCGCGCCCCGATTTAATAAATTAGGACTTTATTGAAATTCCATAGAAAATCAATAAAACAAGACGTTCATCATGCGACCACGTACAATACGGACAATCATTCACGGTTCGTAGACCGCATTAATACAAAAGTGAATAAAGGTGAAGAGAAACTAATAAAATAAGGGTCCTAGATGAACGCCTCCTTCCAGTCTCGCCTTGACTGGGTCGCTACTCCAGACCTTCATCCTCCTCGTAGTAGACTGGCTCTGATGTTGTAAGTCAACGGGGTGAGTACAGATGTACTCAGCAAGCCACCGAATGCAAATATAATGCAAGATAGTAACAAGGGAGATAGTGGCTAATTTTGCGGAAGCAGCATAATTGTAAAGCTTTAAATGAGAGCAATTTATTAGTACGGAAAAGTAAACATGTGCATGTGTATCATCATCTTCTAACTCGAGGGGTACAGTCAGCCCCACCTCGCTCAACAGTCCTTACATGCCATGAATAACTTGAACATTCAAACAATTGTAGACTAACTGCGAGTAGTCACACAACCCGCCCTTGACCGTGGGCTCGGCTTTTCGAAAAGATTGATTTACTCTGATCAGAGATGTACCACTGTACCCACAAGGCACGCACTCATCACCTACACCGAAGTGTAACGAGATGACCCATCACACGGGAACTCGTGCCAAAACCTTCCATATAGTCCTCCCCGACTCAATAGCACCCTCTTATGGGTTTCATATGGTGTCCCGACGCATCGGAGCCCCACCATACCCCCCCTTGAGCCTCGTCGGTACAAGTCGCCCGCAGGCTAGCCCCTTGCCCCCTCCTCTATGGTGCATCAAGCCGGAGTATTCCATACTTCCAGTTAGGACTTACCCATTAGACTTGTGGTTGGTACGGAAGTGCTTTGCAACAGATCCCGCAGACCGGTCCTTATAGTGCCCCGGGTGCGACAAACCAGTGCCCGAGCTTGCACCCGGAACCCACCATACTTATAACCTAGCCAACTCCAACAGAGTCCAGAGTCGAGAATAACAGGGAAATTCATATACAGGATCCAGCTATCTACGACTCGTTCTTTTTAACCTATAGCAGTTGTGCCGGTACATTGGGCACTAGCTAATATATTTATAGTAGAGTGACAAGGAGTTAAGGCTCAATAAGCATGGCTTGGGTTTGCACACAAGGACAGGGATCTAATAAATATAAGTGTAAGGCTTGAATATTTGTCTAATGCAGTATTAACCTATGGGTTATAGCGATAAGTTATTAAAACGTGGGCTCAATTATGATCAACTGTTTCCACAGAGGTGGTCGATGACTTGCCTTGCTCAGCAAATGGGGATGGAGGAACCTCGGGGTAGAACTCCTGCTCCTCGATGAACTCGTAGTCTTCTCGATACGGAAAATAAACAATACATTCAATAAACAGATAAAATTCACCAAATATTAAACATACACATTTGTAGGTTTTATTATGTGAAGTAATATTTAATATTTCAAGGTTTTGTACAAAACAGTAAAGTTTAATATTTTAGAATTTTTCCCAATTTATTTTCTGTATTATTAATTTTAACCCTAAGGGATTTTTATTCATTTATTTATTAATAATATTTTGGGTAACAAAAACATACTGTTTTTATGGCATTAATGTGTAGAGAATAATATTCTGGTTCTAACAAAATTTGAATGGTGAAATTTGGAGTTAAATTGAGCAAGATATGAATTTTCAAAGTTTAAATCAATTTTCTGGATTTTATTTAAACTAAAAACAGTCCCTGGTCCACGGTGGACCAGGCTCACCGTGAACCCATGACTATGCGCGTGGACCGACCGGATCTGGACCGTTGGATCTGGATCCAGCGGCCAGATGCGAGGCGGGGATTTTAAATGAGTTTCAACGGCCCAGATTAAAACATGGCGAAGGGTTATACGTGGACGCACGGGATCGATCCAGCGTTTTAAGTCATGATCTACGGTCGCGATCGCACGATACCCCTTCGATCAGATCCGAGGGCCCGGATTAAATCCCGAAGGGATTTAATCGTGGCCCTCCGATCGTGATCGGATGGCCTCAATCACGTCCGGCATGGCACGCCGTAAAGGGGTCGAGTTCCCCTTCGTCTCCGGCGACGGCGGGCTCGGGTGCGGCTATGGCGGCGACGGCGAGGGCCTAGGGACTTAGCTAGGGCCAAAAATGGAACGCGGAGGTGATGGGGGTCACAATGATACCTCCGGTGACGATGGAGGGCGACGGACGGCGGCCGGCGGTGAGGGTAGACGAGCCGGGCGTTCGGGAGGTCGACAGCGATGGCGATCTGGTGGCGTCCTCGACCAACGGAGTGGATGCCGAGGTGGGGCGGTCGACGACGGACTCGACGGTGGTGGTGGCTAGGGCGGCGGGGGTCCGAGGCGACGGCGATCGCTCGCCGGAGTTGAAGTAGGGGAGGAGCTCGCAAAAACAGCCGAGGCGCTCTGGAGGGCTCCGGTTAGGGCTCTAGGTGGTGTGGGATGTGGGCGGCGACCGGAGGGGTTTTTATAGGTGATTTCCGGCGTCGGGATGGCAGGGAACCGAAGGATCCCGAGAGCTCTGGTGATCTCCTTCCAATTCCGGCGAGGCTTCCAAAAGCGCGGGCTAGCTTCCTTAAGCGCGAAAACGCGTCGGCCGTAGATGGAAGGGGAGCGGTGGCGACCAGGGAAGGTGATCGGAGGGGATCCAAGGCGATCCGGTGGCCGGCGGCGAGAAGACAGAAAGAGATCGCCGGGGAAGGAAGGGGAGCGATCCCCTTCCATCGGAGACGAAGATCCTGACAGGTGGGCTCCACCTGTCAGTGAGCGAACGGGAAAAAGGAAAGGGCAGACAGGCGGGGCCGGGCGGTCAGAGGGCGCGAGGTGGCTGACGCGTGGGGCCAGGCGGGGCGCGGGCGGGAGGAGAGAGGGGAGGCGAGCGCCGACAGGCGGGCCCCTCATGTCAGTGGGTGGGTGGAAGTGGGCTGGGCCAAAAAGGCCGCTGTAGGGAGTTTCGGGGTTGAGGCCCATTAAGGATTATAATTGATTTCTGATTTAAAATAATTCCAGAAATTTGAATATTTGATTAAGGGTTGAATCACTGTTGATAAAAATTTGTAAAAATTCCTAAAATTGTATTTTGGTCTCTAGTTTATCTCATAAAATTTTCAGGTCCAAATTTTGAGTATTTCTCCCTGTTTGGCTTTATTTAGGCTCTTTAGTGATTTCTCCTTTAATATTAAATCCAAAAATGATTTAAATATTATTTTCTTTTTATTTTATTCCTTTTTAATTTCTGGGGTGTTACAATCCTATCCCCCTTACAGAGAATCTCGTCCTCGAGATTCGGCTCAATCCTCGAATAGTTCAGGATGCTGTGCCTTGAGTTCATCTTCTTTTTCCCATGTAGCTTCCTCTACTGGATGATTGCTTCCACTGCACTTTGCAGAAGCGGATGACTCTACTCCTGGTGGTCCTTTCTTTGACTTCCAATATCTTGACCGGCTTTTCCACATAGGTCAGATCTTCTTGGACATCCAACTGCTGAAGGTCCACTTGTTCTGTGGGGACGCGGAGACACTTCTTGAGTTGAGATACGTGAAATACATCGTGTACTCCGGCCAACGAGGGTGGTAGTTCCAACTGATATGCAACTTCGCCTTGGCGTCGAACAACGGGAAATGGTCCAACATATCGAGGGGCCAACTTTCCTCTCATGTTAAATCGTTGAGTTCCACGGAGAGGCGTGACTCGTAGGTAGACATGATCTCCTTTTTCAAAGGCTAGGTCTCAACGGCGATTGTCTGCGTAGCTCTTCTGTCGCGATTGGGCTGTCTTGAGTCGGTCTCTGATGATTCGTACCTTCTCTTCAGCTTCACGAAGAATGTCGGTTCCGAACACTTGGGATTCACCAGTTTGGTCCCAAAGTAGAGGCGTTCTGCACTTACGTCCATATAGGGCTTCAAAGGGAGACATCTGAAGGCTGGCTTGATAGCTGTTGTTGTATGAAAATTCAGCGTACGGCAAGCTCTTGTCCCAAGTGGCTCCAAAATCCAAAACACTATGCTCGAAGCATATCCTCTAGTATCTGATTTACCCTCTCCGTTTGTCCATCTGTCTGAGGATGGTAGGCGGTACTGAAATTTAATCTCGTGCCCATCTCCTCTTGGAGGTTCTTCCAAAAACGAGAGGTAAACTGACTTCCTCGGTCGGACACTATCTTCTTGGGCACTCCGTGAAGACATACAATCCGGGCCATATATAGCTCTGCTAGCTTAGGGCCACTGAAGGTCGTCTTGACGGCTATGAAATGAGCTACTTTCGTAAGCCGGTCGATGATCACCCAAATAGAATCATACCCAAGTTGGGTCTTTGGTAGTCCGGTGATGAAATCCATACCGATCTATTCCCACTTCCATTCTGGCACTTTAAGTGGCTGTAACAATCCTGCAGGTCTCTGATGTTCAGCTTTTACTCTTCTGCAGGTGTCACATTCGGCGACAAACTGGGCAATCTCTCTTTTCATGCTAACCCACCAATAACGTTCCTTCAAATCTTGGTACATCTTGGTACTGCCGGGATGAATGGAGTACAATGTCTCATGGGCCTCTCTTAAGATAAGAGTCTTTATTTCAGGTTTATCCGGCACACATATCCGAGTTCCAAACCATATGGTGCCACTCTCGTCTTCTGAAAATCCGGGGGCTTTTCCTTGTCTCATGTTCTTCTTAATGGCAGCTATATCTGGGTCCTCTGACTGAGCTTCACGGATCTGTTCAAACAAGACAGGTTGGGTCTCCAAGGTGGCTAGGTATGCTCTTGTGGTTAATCCAAGATTTAATTTTTCCATCTCCCTACATAACAGGGGTGCGTGTTCTTGAATCATCATGGCGGTGCAATATCCCTTGCGACTTAATGCATCAGCTACCACATTTGCTTTTCCGGGGTGGTAGTGAATACCTAAGTCATAGTCCTTGATCAATTCTAGCCATCGTCTTTGTCTCAAGTTCAGATCTGGCTGTGTGAAGATATACTTCAAGCTCTTGTGATCCGTATAAATCTCACAGCGATTTCCAACTAGATAGTGCCTCCAAATCTTAAGGGCGTGCACTACGGCGGCTAATTCCAGATCGTGAGTCGGATAATTCAACTCATGAGGTCTCAACTGTCGGGAGGCATAAGAGATAACCTTTCCATCTTGCATAAGAACACATCCCAATCCTTGGCGAGATGCGTCGCAATAGACATGGAAGTCTTTGCGGATATCCGGTAGGGTCAGTATAGGTGCAGACACCAAACGGGTCTTAAGAGTGCGGAAACTTTCCTCGCATTCAGGAGTCCATTCGAACTTTTCTCCTTTCTGCAACAACTTGGTCATTGGCTTGGCTATCTTAGAAAAATTCTCGATGAATCTTCGGTAATATCCGGCCAAACCCAGAAAACTTCGTATCTCAGATACGTTCGTGGGTGGCAACCAATCCGTCACGGCTTCTACGGTGGTAGGGTCTACTGCGATTCCTTGCGCAGAGATGATGTGTCCAAGGAACATTACTTCTGCCGTCCAAAACTTGCATTTGCTGTACTTGGCATACAATTGGTGTTCCCTTAGTTTTCCTAAGGTTAACCGGAGGTGAGTCTCGTGCTCTCTCTGATCCTTGGAATAAATGAGGATGTCGTCTATGAAGACCACGATGAACTTGTCCAAATATTCCATGAATACCTTATTCATCATATTCATGAAGAATGCAGGGGCGTTGGTCAATCCAAAGGACATAACCGTACACTTATATAATCCATAACGGGTAGTGAAAGCAGTCTTGGGTATGTCCTCTTCTCGGATCCTTAACTGATGATAACCAGACCGCAGGTCGATCTTCGAGAATACCGTAGCTCCCTTAAGCTGGTCGAAGAGATCGTCGATCCGAGGCAACGAATACTTATTTTTGATGGTTACCTCATTCAAAGCGCGGTAATCCACACACATACACTTTGCCTTGTCCTCTTTCTTCTCGACGAAGATGACGGGAGCACCCCATGGTGATGTGCTAGGCCTGATGTAACCTTTCCTTTCAAGATCCTCCAACTGCTGCTTCATCTCAGCTAATTCATTGGCGGCCATCCGGTATGGTCGCTTGTAGATAGGGGTGGTTCCGGGCACCAAGTCAATCCTGAACTCGATGTCCCTCTTGGGTGGCATCCCTGGTAGATCCTCGGGGAATACGTCCAGGTACTCACTGACTACCGGTATCTCCTCCAAAGTAATCTGATGTAGTCTTGTCCTTCCGGCCTTCATGCTGGACATCTGGAACGTGACTATAGTCCCTTCTTCATTAGTCACAGTCACCTTTCTCTGGGCACATTCTATTATACCTTGGTGTTTATTTAGCCAATCCATCCCTAGAATGAGGTCCAAACCTTGACATTCTATTAGAATGGGGTCGGCCCAAAATATCGTGCCTTGGATATCTACCCATACCATTGGACTAAAGGAACAAGCGAGGGTTTGCTTGCCCGGGGTGGCTATCAACACTTGCCTGGGTAGTTCACTTATGTCCAGGGCATTATTTTCCACAAAAGTAGTTGATATAAAGGAGTGGGTAGCTCCGGTGTCGAATAATACCACTGCAAGCGATGAATGAACCATAAACTTACCCATGACAATTTCTGGTGCAGCCTGGGCTTCCTCGGCGGAGACGTGGTTTACTTTGGCGCGGACGGCGGGATTGGAGGTGACGCCTTGAGCTCTCTTGGGATGGGGACACTGGTGGGAGTAGTGTCCCTCCTGGCGGCAGTTGAAGCACACCACAGGCTTGCCATGCCTGTCTCTCAAAACCTCCGGCTTCTTGGCCGGGGCAGCTGGGGCGGTCGGTGCGGCTGGAGCGGAACGAGGTTGGCTGGCTCCGGCATTAGCAGCTAGTGGCGCCGGGCGATACACTGGCCGGGGGTGGTACTGTGGTGCTGGTGGGGGTGGAGCAAAACGGGGTCTCTGGGCCATACCCTGGTTCTGCCTGAAGGCAATCATGCGCTTTTTCTTCAGGTCGACCTTGTTCTGCTGGGTCTCCTGCATGATCGCCTTGTTCACCAACTTCTGGAAGTTGGTGAAGTCTCCAGAGATGAGTTGCAGGGACAACTCATCCTTCAGTCCCCGAAGGAACTTAGCTTGCCTGGCCGCATCAGTACGGACCTCCTCAGGTGCGTACCTGGCCAACCTGTTAAACTCGTGTAGATATTCTGTGACAGATCTGCTCCCTTGCTGCAGGTCTCTGAACTCTTGTTGTTTTTGGGCAATGATGCCGTCGGGGATGTGAGCGGCACGGAAGGAGGCCGAGAATTCTGCCCAAGTGGGGGCGTGGCCCTCGGGCAGAGTCTCGCGGTGATTGTCCCACCACTCAGCGGCGGGACCATGAAGCTGGTGGGTGGCGAAAGCCACCCTCTCCTGCTCGGTGCAGGTCAGGGAGGTCGAGCTTCTTCTCGATCGCCCGCAACCAATCCCCAGCCTCCATGGGGTTGGTGGTGCTTGAGAAGGTCGGTGGGCGGACTCGGAGGAACTCCGAGAGCTGTGACGCGGGAGCGGGAGCTGGTGTGGCAGGTCGGGGCAGCTCGGGCTGTTGGTGGAGGCGAAAGAGGTGAGCCTGCTGCTCTTGCATCTGCTGCTGCTGCTGTTGCATCTGGTGCAAGAGGGCTGAGACCAACTGATTCTGAGTGGCCATCATCTCAGCCAAAGTGGGGTGATTGGCGACCGGGGCTTGCCTCTGCCCGGTGGCTCCCCATTGTGGCAGGTTGCCACTATCCCCTCCGTTCTGAGGAGCGTCTGATCCCTGAGTGTTGGTCATCCTGGAGTTTTTCAAAGGATACACATTTATTTTAGTGAACTTCTTTATATTTTATTTCAAAAGGGTACCGTTCTTGCGGTTACATTTATTTATTCTCTCATTCATGCCTTATGTTTTGACATGAATGCTAATACAAGCAAGCAATAAAAATTAACAATCAATCGTAAAACTACGTCTATGGCAGCTCGGGGGATGGCTCGATCTCGGGCTCCTGGGAGACGGTCGGGGTCGAGGAACTGGATGGTCCGGCGGGTGGTGCGCTGCGGGAGATCCTCTTGGGCCTCACAGTGGGGATCTGAAGGGGTTTCTTCCGGCGAGGCGGAAGAGGCGCGATCTCCTCTATGTCCTTCTTCAACTCTCTGAGCTGCTGACGGAGCTGGGCGTGGACTATGGCGCCCTGGCGTAGGAGCTCGTTCTGACGCCTCAACTCTTCTACCTCCAGTGTCAATAGAGGGTTCTGCTCAAGCTGTCGACGGAGCTCGGCATTTTCCCTGGTCAGGTTCTCCGAAGTGTGGCGGTAGAAGTCGATGGTGTCGTGCTGGCTGTCTGCGTCGAGGACGGCCTCTGTGTGGAGGTTGTCCATGGCCTCCAAGAGTCTCATCGTGCGGGTGATGGCGGAGCTGCTCTGTGTGAGGGGACTGATGTAGATGCTGCGGTGACTCCCGGGTGTGCGCATGGGCATGAAGCGGTAGACGGTGTCGCGGAGGTGGCAGTCGTATACCAGTCGAAGCTCGGCGAGGGACTGGAGAGCGGCTCGCTGGCAGGCCACCACGAATGAAGGTCCTCCAACTCCATGGGTGTAGAAGGGTGGCTCCGTGGAAGAGGGGCGGATCACAACCGTGACCTCGCAGTAGCTCTCGTTCGCATCGGGAAAGATCCCGTGGAACGCAGGCTCATGGGGAAACCCCAAAAAGTCGACGAGCACGCGAAGCTCGCGGATGAATCCGGCCTCGTCACGAAGAGTCCCGCTCATGGTGTGAACCGGCATCTACAAAAGAGAGAAAATTTTGTGAAAACTTCGGGAGATGAGAGGATAAGTAATCTTTTGTAAAATATAGTGAATATATATAAGTCCTAAGGTCAGGTCTGTTTGGCTTCCTACAGTCAACCTGGCTCCGATACCATCTTGTCGCGCCCCGATTTAATAAATCAGGACTTTATTGAAATTCCATAGAAAATCAATAAAACAAGACGTTCATCATGCGACCACGTACAATACGGACAATCATTCACGGTTCGTAGACCGCATTAATACAAAAGTGAATAAAGGTGAAGAGAAACTAATAAAATAAGGGTCCTAGATGAACGCCTCCTTCCAGTCTCGCCTTGACTGGGTCGCTACTCCAGACCTTCATCCTCCTCGTAGTAGACTGGCTCTGATGTTGTAAGTCAACGGGGTGAGTACAGATGTACTCAGCAAGCCACCGAATGCAAATATAATGCAAGATAGTAACAAGGGAGATAGTGGCTAATTTTGCGGAAGCAGCATAATTGTAAAGCTTTAAATGAGAGCAATTTATTAGTACGGAAAAGTAAACATGTGCATGTGTATCATCATCTTCTAACTCGAGGGGTACAGTCAGCCCCACCTCGCTCAACAGTCCTTACGTGCCATGAATAACTTGAACATTCAAACAATTGTAGACTAACTGCGAGTAGTCACACAACCCGCCCTTGACCGTGGGCTCGGCTTTTCGAAAAGATTGATTTACTCTGATCAGAGATGTACCACTGTACCCACAAGGCACGCACTCATCACCTACACCGAAGTGTAACGAGATGACCCATCACACGGGAACTCGTGCCAAAACCTTCCATATAGTCCTCCCCGACTCAATAGCACCCTCTTATGGGTTTCATATGGTGTCCCGACGCATCGGAGCCCCACCATACCCCCCCTTGAGCCTCGTCGGTACAAGTCGCCCGCAGGCTAGCCCCTTGCCCCCTCCTCTATGGTGCATCAAGCCGGAGTATTCCATACTTCCAGTTAGGACTTACCCATTAGACTTGTGGTTGGTACGGAAGTGCTTTGCAACAGATCCCGCAGACCGGTCCTTATAGTGCCCCGGGTGCGACAAACCAGTGCCCGAGCTTGCACCCGGAACCCACCATACTTATAACCTAGCCAACTCCAACAGAGTCCAGAGTCGAGAATAACAGGGAAATTCATATACAGGATCCAGCTATCTACGACTCGTTCTTTTTAACCTATAGCAGTTGTGCCGGTACATTGGGCACTAGCTAATATATTTATAGTAGAGTGACAAGGAGTTAAGGCTCAATAAGCATGGCTTGGGTTTGCACACAAGGACAGGGATCTAATAAATATAAGTGTAAGGCTTGAATATTTGTCTAATGCAGTATTAACCTATGGGTTATAGCGATAAGTTATTAAAACATGGGCTCAATTATGATCAACTGTTTCCACAGAGGTGGTCGATGACTTGCCTTGCTCAGCAAATGGGGATGGAGGAACCTCGGGGTAGAACTCCTGCTCCTCGATGAACTCGTAGTCTTCTCGATACGGAAAATAAACAATACATTCAATAAACAGATAAAATTCACCAAATATTAAACATACACATTTGTAGGTTTTATTATGTGAAGTAATATTTAATATTTCAAGGTTTTGTACAAAACAGTAAAGTTTAATATTTTAGAATTTTTCCCAATTAATTTCTGTATTATTAATTTTAACCCTAAGGGATTTTTATTCATTTATTTATTAATAATATTTTGGGTAACAAAAACATACTGTTTTTATGGCATTAATGTGTAGAGAATAATATTCTGGTTCTAACAAAATTTGAATGGTGAAATTTGGAGTTAAATTGAGCAAGATATGAATTTTCAAAGTTTAAATCAATTTTCTGGATTTTATTTAAACTAAAAACAGTCCCTGGTCCACGGTGGACCAGGCTCACCGTGAACCCGTGACTATGCGCGTGGACCGACCGGATCTGGACCGTTGGATCTGGATCCAGCGGCCAGATGCGAGGCGGGGATTTTAAATGAGTTTCAACGGCCCAGATTAAAACATGGCGAAGGGTTATACGTGGACGCACGGGATCGATCCAGCGTTTTAAGTCATGATCTACGGTCGCGATCGCACGATACCCCTTCGATCAGATCCGAGGGCCCGGATTAAATCCCGAAGGGATTTAATCGTGGCCCTCCGATCGTGATCGGATGGCCTCAATCACGTCCGGCACGGCACGCCGTAAAGGGGTCGAGTTCCCCTTCGTCTCCGGCGACGGCGGGCTCGGGTGCGGCTATGGTCGCGACGGCGAGGGCCTAGGGACTTAGCTAGGGCCAAAAATGGAACGCGGAGGTGATGGGGGTCACAATGATACCTCCGGTGACGATGGAGGGCGACGGACGGCGGCCGGCGGCGAGGGTAGACGAGCCGGGCGTTCGGGAGGTCGACGGCGACGGCGATCTGGTGGCGTCCTCGACCAACGGAGTGGATGCCGAGGTGGGGCGGTCGACGACGGACTCGACGGTGGTGGTGGCTAGGGCGGCGGGGGTCCGAGGCGACGGCGATCGCTCGCCGGAGTTGAAGTAGGGGAGGAGCTCGCAAAAACAGCCGAGGCGCTCTGGAGGGCTCCGGTTAGGGCTCTAGGTGGTGTGGGATGTGGGCGGCGACTGGAGGGGTTTTTATAGGTGATTTCCGGCGTCGGGATGGCAGGGAACCGAAGGATCCCGAGAGCTCCGGTGATCTCCTTCCAATTCCGGTGAGGCTTCCAAAAGCGCGGGCTAGCTTCCTTAAGCGCGAAAACGCGTCGGCCGTAGATGGAAGGGGAGCGGTGGCGACCAGGGAAGGTGATCGGAGGGGATCCAAGGCGATCCGGTGGCCGGCGGCGAGAAGACAGAAAGAGATCGCCGGGGAAGGAAGGGGAGCGATCCCCTTCAATCGGAGACGAAGATCCTGACAGGTGGGCTCCACCTGTCAGTGAGCGAACGGGAAAAAGGAAAGGGCAGACAGGCGGGGCCGGGCGGTCAGAGGGCGCGAGGTGGCTGACGCGTGGGGCCAGGCGGTGCGCGGGCGGGAGGAGAGAGGGGAGGCGAGCGCCGACAGGCGGGCCCCTCATGTCAGTGGGTGGGTGGAAGTGGGCTGGGCCAAAAAGGCCGCTGTAGGGAGTTTCGGGGTTGAGGCCCATTAAGGATTATAATTGATTTCTGATTTAAAATAATTCCAGAAATTTGAATATTTGATTAAGGGTTGAATCACTGTTGATAAAAATTTGTAAAAATTCCTAAAATTGTATTTTGGTCTCTAGTTTATCTCATAAAATTTTCAGGTCCAAATTTTGAGTATTTCTCCCTGTTTGGCTTTATTTAGGCTCTTTAGTGATTTCTCCTTTAATATTAAATCCAAAAATGATTTAAATATTATTTTCTTTTTATTTTATTCCTTTTTAATTTCTGGGGTGTTACAGGTGTAAAGCTAGTGCATTCCCTAAATAGCACGCGAATACATTCCTCAATATCGTCGTGGTCTACTGCTTGTGCGCATCTTTCATGTGGTGGCGGGACGCGTGGCGGTATATCAATTTGCTGTGGCCTATGCTGCGGTGTGGGAGTGTGCAGTGCGAGCGGTGGCGGTAGAGCTGGCATGGGCATAGCCGGCGGCGGTGGTGCAAGATAGGCTAGGTTTGCCTGGCCATAAGCATAGTTATGTGTTTCGGCTGTGGACGTTGTAGCCGGAAACGTGATAGTTTTTCCTGTATTACTGTCCGTTCTACTATAAATGTGCTGAGTTGGCAGGATACTAGTGATTGGTGTCGGTAAATTGGCCTCATTAAAGCCGAATCTTCTAGTATTGCTACCACTTGCGAGACAACTGCGGGTTCTAGTTTGTTGTCTAGCAAGGCGCTAACTGCTTGATCAACAGATGCAGCTATCCTACGGTCAACTTGTGAAGCAAATAAAGGGGGTGATGAGGGGCGTACCTGAGTTAGGTTGAGGTTATCGCGCATGACGAAGCCCGAACATGTCTTTATGCAATCCCTGAGCATCAGCTCTTCGAGTTCCTTCTTCATTGCTTCAATCTTTGCTCGGTCTTTCTCAGATATGTCTACCATGGTGGGCGTCATAATGTTGTGGTCGTCGATGTCCGCGCCCCATAGTGTTTTTCAGCGATGTAGTGGATGTAGACGTAGTAGAGGTACTTGCTGCCGATGTAGAGGTATTAGTCATGATTGGCGTTGTCCCCAATGGAGTCGCCAAAACGTGTGTTGACGCAGAAATGCACCCCCGCACTTGGGCCGGTTGGACGTCCAAAAGTATCGCAACGATACCGACGCCACGTTCTGACTATCCTTAATAGTGATATCGGATTTGGAGTTGCTAGGCAATCAGACAAATAATTAATATTTTAATCCAATTGGCTGAAAAGTACTAATAATAATGTAAACAAGAATAAAATGAATAAAATACTTGGAATCGGCCAAAGGCCGATTCGGAGTTACAGCGGCAGTTGGCCCGAAGGGTCCCTAGGGCACCTTCGGCCTTAGGCCCGGTCAGATCGGAGGCACAACCTCGGTCAGACCAGGGGGTTGCGAAGAGGCTCCGGGCAGTGTCCCGAAGGCAACTGCGAAGGGTGGCTCCGGTGGTCTGATCGGCGAGGCTTCTTTGGTCGGACCGACGAGGTAGGCTTCGGCGCGCAGGCTTCGGCAGAGGCTCCGACGTGGTGAAATGTGAAGGGGCTCCGGTCAGACCGGCGGAATGCCGTCGGTCTAACCGGCTGTTGCCGACAACGGCGTGACTAGGTCCGGTCAGACCGGGGTCTCAACGCCGGTTGGACCGAAGTAACAGATTGGATCTGCAAAACTTCAGTAGTCCTAGCAAACAACCTTCAATCACCTCCAAACTTTGCAGAGATGTTTAGGAAGGCAATTGATCTACAAAACACCCAAATATCAAATACAATTCGGCCAAGGTGCCGAATTACCAAGTATGGCGATAAAAATCGATAAAAAGGATAATAATCCGTTATGTGGATTAGCGGGAGGTTCACAAGTGAACCAGCAAGGGCTTTCAAGCAAACCCACGAAGACATGGAAAGTAAAGAAAAGTAGATGCAATTCAAAGCTAGGGCTTTGGATTTTTGAGATTCCAGAGAGAGAGCTTGAATCGGCCTTGCCCCTAGTATTTATAGGGGGTGGGCTGGTGATCCCTGGACAAACACAATTCGAATCCACTTCGGATTCACATTATGAATCCCCGGCTGGTCTGACCAAGCCCATGGGTCCGGTCTAACCGGGCCTGACCAGTTGGACCGGCCTTCGCTAGGTTTGACATATTTTCGATGAAAAATACCATTTTTCAGTATTTTGCTTAGCTTGACCATTAATGACATTTTTTGCTATAAACAGATCTCCTCTATAGGTTTTGCAGCTGAAACAAGGTGGTTTGCAACCTAACTACAAGGTTTTGATGTGGAACAAATAACATAAGGCAGTTGCAATCCGAAATCGAGACAAACTCAATCTCTCAAGGAAGGATTTTTCTAGACTCTCGATAAAGGAAAGAAACAAGGGTAAATTGGTGTACTTATCGGGCAACCTTAGCTCTGATACAACTTGATGAGCACTCAGTGCCCTTTTGGTTGGCCAGATCTTCTGATATGTTCGATTGAGGCGACAAGTGGATGTTCATGCTTTCAGGCATCTGATCAGCGATTGAATCCTTGTAATCGCTACACCCACATGTCTAGTTGCTATCAACTACCCTCTCACGTAGTCGACCATACCACGAAGGTTTCGATACTGCAAATCAATCGAAGAACTTCACAAGAACAAGGTAAATGAAATATGGATAGCAGATAATAATCTGAAGTACTCGAAGTTAGGGTTTCACAAATCGATCAACGGTGAAACTACGATGGAAGAATAATCTAAAAAACTCGAACCCTAACTATGACGATGTCATCTATTTATAGGGTTTTCAGGACGTGGAATACCATCTATATGATATGGGTCGTACCCTAGGAAATTTGTCGTACCCTAGAAAGACTATAAATCTAAATAGACTTGAATAAACTAGTAAGACTCTAACTCAAATTAATCGAACATATAAAGTGCAGTAAAATTTAAGTTTTAGGGTATTACCTTTCACCTACCTTTGAACACAGCCGCAAAAACTATCACACAAAATGAGGCAACAAGATTAATAGTGTTGTTCCTAGCAGAAGAACAGTACCATGTTGTTCCCACACGCAACACTATAGCAGAGAATCGGCCAGGTAGAGAGTTGGATTTGGCACCGGAAAAACCGGTGCTTCTTCTGCCGAGGTCGTGTACTGTAGCGCCGAAGCGTACGGAGAAAAACCAGAGCCCGGGTTGGGATAGCTGAGCGTGGGAAAAATGCGGCACTTGTGCTGGCGGCGACCGCTCCGTACAGCCTCCTGCACATCTTGTACGACCATCCACATGTCCAAGTGCCTAGCGCTTCACATTGTGCCGAGCGTCTCCCTTTTCCAAGCGCCGCGTGTGTCGCATGTGCCCTGCACCTCACGCACCAGACAACTCCTCCTGCGCGCACTGTGACACCACTCCAAGGAAACCTAGTGCCCTATGGAAGAGAGAGAAATATGGTGGGAAAGAGAGGAGGCTGGAGGAAGAAGAAGGGTGACCAAAAAATCCCCCAAAAACATTTCAGAAATTTCAACTCGGATTTTTCTTTCAGTTGAGTTGCCCTAAACCTAGGGGCTAGGGGGCTTTAAATAGCCAACCCAAAAAAATACAAAAATGCCTCTAAACCATCAGGGTTTTTTACAATCACAAAGATAAACTAGAAATGACTAAACTGTCTTTAGGATTTTTACAAACTCGATTAAGACAGACTATGGGCCTACATGAAATATAGTAAAATCCTAACTAAAGGTAACTTATCCTGATGTGGAGCTTTTGTAGCAGCTATGGTTTCGCTTCAAAACTTTTTGATTGAAGATCCACGGTATGGATGGTGTGTCGGTTTTGTACTCAAACTAACAAAGCGCTCATCACATCTGCATAGGGTACCTGGATTAGGCTAACCCAATCAAACCATGATGAGTCTCCTATCATTCTTAGCCATGTAACTGGATTGGACCGGCTCGACTAGTGGCTCCCTCTGCCCGACAGTCGCTCACCACCAGTGTACCTCAGTCACACGTGGTCAAGACATGACAGGTCTTCTCTTCTCTCTCTAACTTCCATTGACAATCACTCATCATCTTCTAGAGCCATGAGGCCCATGATCTTCAACATGGCTCCTCAATCTCCTCCTTGATCAGTGCATTATCAACATCTTCTTCATCAACGCTTCGTAACCTGCAAACACATGTGGATACATGAAAAACAAAACACAAGAGAATAGAAAGAAGAAAATAAATTAAAAGGTTTAACCCTAATGACCAAAATAAAATAAAGTAAAGGGTTTAATCCTAATGACCAAAAGCCAAACAAAAGCCATAAACAGTCATTATGGTTAAACAAAAAGAAACCAACAAAGATTTCAACTTTCAAATAAAAACTCAAATGAGTGCAATCTCTGAATTATCAAGAAGGATACCCAAAAGAGTAAAGGCAAAGGAGAAATAAAAACTCCCTTTGTTGTCGTAAAAGATTACGCTAACAGGTTTTCAGAGATTAAGAACTAATAAATGAAGTGTTTGTGAAATGAACTATTTCAAGCCTCCGAATTGGATAACAGCTCGAAGCAGTTCGAAGTCGTGTATTGAATAACTGAGTATTCGATCCTTATTACAGGGTGAGAAGGGGGGTATTTATAGGTAAAAATCTTAAGGAAAAGACCTTTTCACCTCTCTATTACAACCGACATAGTGGAAACTATTCGGTACCACTAATAGGGTTAAAATGGTAAAAGACTAATCTAATCAGAAAGAAGATAAGTCTTCCATCCTCGCTGGCAGATAAGCTCTCTGAAGATTCAACCTTCGAAGTCATACTCCGAACAGAAGTCTGCATGGATTCTTCGAGCTTGATCATGTACTAAACCGGAGTTAATACTGGAACTTCGGTTTAGTAGATTGGATTTGTCTTATTACTGCAGAGACCCTGAGGATGAAGTATTTTCCCCCAACAATAGCCCCTCGAATACGCTTCTCCGAATGATCTGTAAATTTAGGAGAGCAGTATACGCAAGGAAAATAATCATGCGTAGGGGTTAATAAAATTTATCAACCTTCCAAATATTCAAAAATTTGGAACTTCGAATCGATTTCTAAGAGAAGGTTTTATTCGAACAACTCTGAAATCAATTTACGCGAAGTCAAAAAGACCGTTAGACACATGAGAAATAGTTGTTATCTTTTTCCTTTCAAAAGAAGCTATAACGTTGCTTTAATTTCGTAAATAGTAACGGTCCACAAGACGGAACCCCAAGTCTGAACGGTAAAAAATCGGGAGTCCAGGCTATAAATAGAGGACCCTGAGACATTCGAAATACCTTTCTCACTGTTCTCGCGCAATTCGTTGCTTAGCCTCCAGAACTCTAGTCCCAAATTTTTTGTTCCATTTAATGGCGAAGACAAGCTTCAAGGCTCCTGGGACAACCTCAACCTTGGCCAGGCAACAGGCCATGGCAGCGGCAGCAACGGCAGCTCCTGCGGGGAATCCCCCACAAGCTGGCCCCCACGACCTCCTTCCAGCCTCTTCCAAATACCCAGACCAATCCTATGAGCTGGGTCCATCAACCTGCAAGAAGAAGATGATTGCAACAGCAGTTGCAGGGAAGATTAGCCCTAGAGTTAGGATCCGTGAGCCTGGATAGGAGGCCATCCCTTCGCCACGGCCCGGAGAAGTAGTCGTTTTCGAATCATTCTTTGAAGCGGGGTTAGGGCTTCCAGCGGTGACTTTCTTATCGGAGGTATCAGAGCTTTTCCACATCACTCTTCCTCAACTTTCTCTGAATGCAATAGCGCGCCTTGCTATCTTCGAGTGGGCGCTGTGAGCTCAGGGCTGCGAAGGGAGAGCAGAAATATTCGCAGCACTTCACAAAGCCTCCTGCCAGCCAAAGACCTACCAAGGCTCTGGAGGAGAGAAGATCATAGTAGCCTTCGGCAGTATTAACATCCGACTCTGAGACGAGTACCAAATACGGTTTCCAGTGAAGGCCATCAATGCCAGATGGTACACAGATTGGATCCTTCGGTGGTTCTACGCCGAAGTGGGAATAAATAATAGTTTGGCCAGGCCTCTGCAAGATATACACTTTTGAAGGGAAGCCGAAGTTCATCTAGACCCCGGCCAGCTCGAAGCTCGTCTAAATCTGCTACAAAGGATAAGTCACCGCATGAGCATGCGAGACTTAGCGGAGGAGTTCATCGGGCTCCAAATTTCGCCTCTGATGGCCAACTGGCCTGTCAACTTTGAAGAGGATCTAGAGGGTGAACTCCAAAAAATCTCTTCGAGCTCTACAGGTAACTTCGAAAACTGCAAAATGTTTCATAGATGATAATTTCATAAAAAATGATATAATATATAAAAACTTATCTTTTAGCTCCACAAGCCTCCTTGACTTCAGAGCAAGTCGTACGGGCTTCGAAAAAGATCCTCGGAGCCCCTACCCTCGTTGAGAAGGAATGGAGAGTGAAGCTAGTAGGCAGTTGGGAACGATTCAACCGAGTATGGAGCGTACTCGGAGTTGTCACTCCTTCTCTTCTAGATTGAAGCACTTCTGAGCCTGGTCCGAAGAAGAGGAAACCTGAGGCTAGGACTTCGGTGCTAGCAGAGACTCTAGTGAAGAAGTTGGCCCGCAAACCAAAGTATGTGGCCCCTTCCAAGTTCGCTACTTCGTCTTCAGACTCATCTGAGGATGAAGGAGCAAGAGAAATGCAAAGGGTCTTTATAGACCTTATTACCGGGGATGAAGAGGAGCAGGAAGACGTCGAAGTCTTGGCTACAAGTGACGCAGCGGTCGTGCCGGCTGCAGAAGACAACCTTGAATAGGCGGGGACTTCAAACGTCCTGCCAAGCCAAGAGGCCCCTGCCGTTGAAGGTGGAGTTGAAGTAGCAACTGATCAAGCTTTGATTCCAGACGAAGTGATGACTGATGTTCCGGGAGAAGTTCCAACAGCTAATCCTTCGGTTCCCAACTATGACTCCGAGGAAGACTTCAAAGGGGTGTTTGAGCCTCCAAGTAATCCAATACTCGCCCGTCGACAAGATGTCGAAGGTAAGCCTTAGTAGAGTACCTTTATCTTCATGTCCGTCAAAATTTATGTAATATATAATACCTTTGATTTTGCAGGGTCAACCCCCGTGGAGATGACCCCTGCCGCGAAGACTGCACCTGAAGCCTCGACAACTCCGAAGTCAATTCCGGAGGAGGTTACAAAAATGGGGCCCATCAAGGTAAAGTGAAGGTGGATCCTTTTCCTGCTCCGAACTATAGATTGACTCCGTCGGAATCTACAGACGGGGGCCAGTCCGCAGAACGGGGCCAATCCACCAATGCCTCCAGGGATGCGGCGCTGCGCTCCGGCCCTTCATCCTATTAAGACGGTCAACGAGCCTTGTCAATGCTCCCCCTCTTAGATCCTTTCCTAGAGCGGAGGACCGGGCTTTGGACTCTACTAGAGCCTTTGGCTCAGGCTAATCGTGAAGTCAGGGAGACTGACTTGGTGCCTATACTCGGGGAAGCTGAGGGGTCGGACTTAGATCCAGCCTTGGGACGGGCCGCATACCAGGTACGAAGTATCTGCAATATCGAAGTTAGTTTCAACTGGTAAATAGTTTACTCACATTGCTTTTTCCTTCGCAGCAAATAGTCTTGGCTTGAGCTGCGGCTGTCTCCAATGAGTGGGAATGTAATCGTCTTAAGGAAAAGATAACTGCCCTCCAAGGGAGTCTTGACAGCTCCGAAATTCGATCTTCCAACTTGGACGAGATGGTAGCAGCGCAAAGGATGGCCATACTTTGTCTGGAAGCTGCTTATCGAAAGCTCGAAGCCGAACAAATCATACTTCGGGCTGAAGTAGAGAGAATGCGAACGGAGCAAGCGACCACGGGGGCCAAGCAGGTCAAGCTCCAGGAGGAGTAGGCAAAGTCAATGGAAGAGGCCAACAACTTGCTCGGTTAGAAGAACTCCTTGGTTATAGAGGCAGCCAGGCTATCTTCTTTGATAGACGAACTATCTTCGTCAAGGGATATTTTGGTCGAAGACAAGGTGAAGTCCGAGAAGGTAGCTGTAGAGACCATGGACAACCTTCGGGGTGTCTTGGAATACTTCGGTACTTCTTGGACATTACCTTCGACTGGCGACATCCCCCTGCTGCGAAGGTTGAAGATGATCCAGGCAACGACGAAGATGATGAAGACAGCGGGTATTTGGTATGGAGAGATCTCCGGCCAAGTATCTGCTCTCGGAATACTTCGCTACTATGAAGATCTAGGCTATCAGTAGCACCTGACTCGGGGGTGGCTCCCATTACCTTTGACGACAACCGGCTATTAAACCCTTCCGAAGACATGGTCGTAGCTTGGCAAGCCTTCCAAGCATCTTGGAGAGCCGAAGGTCGATCAGCGATCAAGGCTTGGATTGATGAAGGACTTTGCCAGAAACAAGCTCGGTCGCAAGCTTCGAGCAGCTAGCCTCCGCCAGACCCAAAGGTCTAGTTTTGTTTAGGGCTCTGAATATGAAAAATTTATGCTTTTATCTTTTATGAATGAAAAGACTTATTTGGAAATGTTTTTAGGCTTTCCGACTTTTTATTGATGATCTCGAAGTGCTAGAGGTTAACGAAGAGCTTCGCCTGCTATGGGCTACCTTCGAAATTTTAAGACCTCATAAACAACCTCGATTTTCAATTCCTCGAGAAAGCTCCGGTGTGATTGCGCCCGCAATAGGCAAATATATATTATCTTACATTAAAAGGAGGAAAAAGAAGTTAACTTGGAAAGCTCATCATCTAAAGACATTGAATGGTCCTGTTGGGGGAATAGTTTTCCCTTGAACAGGGGACAAATGACGTCTGCCTCTGACATCCTTCGGCTCAGAGCCCAACACTGTCGAAGCCTGTTCCTTCCAGAAGAAGTTGTTTCCATGTCCAGGGTACACTTCGGAGCATGCTGGGGTGAAGCCCCCGAGCCCCATCGAAGCCCTCTGGAGCAAGGTCCCTCGGAGCCCTCCGGAGCGAAGCCCTCAAGATTCCTTGAAGATTGCCAGAAGTTGTCTCAGGCTTACTTCAAAGCTAGCCTCTGGGCCTTGTCCGGAGTTAGCCTTCGAGCCTGTTCGGAGTTAACATTTGAGTTCCCTTCGGAGCTCCTCAGAGCCAGCCTCCGGACCCTGTCCGGCCAGTTCAATGCCAAGTCTCCGAGACATCAGTTCGGAGCTCAGTTCGGAGCCCAGCTCGGAGTATGCTTCGAAGCCTCCTTCAGAGTGTACTTCGAAGCCTCCTTCGCAGCCTCCGCCAGAAGAGCTCCGGCCCATACTCCAAACCCGAGAAATATCTGCGCCTCGCTACAGCGTAGAGGCCATACCGGGGGCCCCTCCGCCCCTGGTATGTCGTTTAGCCTGGTCAAAGTGTGACGTTGTCTGACACGTCTGTAAAGCTGTAAAGCACTTTTGTACAGTAGTTAGCTCTTTTTTTCCTTTTTACCCCTATGAGCCTAGGGCTTATAGAGGGCATTTTGGTCCTTTTCTTAAGGCCTGCGTGCCTATAAAAGTAGGGCCAAGCCCTTGTAATAGGGGACCTGGCTAGGGCCATGAGACCCTGGAGCTTACCACTCCATACCGAGGCATACCATGCCAAATCCACCCCAAACTGGACGTAGGGCTATTATCCCCTAGGGGAGGCCCGAACCAGTATAAATTCTTTCTCCCTTTGAGAGAACCCTTCGAGGTTCATTTTACACTCCATATACACATATACTAAACCTGTGCTGTAGCTAACAAAATTGCTACAACAGTTGGTGCCTTCCGTGGGGACCTTAGTCCTAAAAGCTAAGTTCTCTGCCACTGTCTGCAACTCGAAGTACGCTTGAGGGGGGAGCTTCGAAGCTTTCTTGCTTCGCGCACCCTTCGGCAAGGGGCTTCGGGTGCAGTTCGAAGGCCATCTTCGCCTTCTCCAACCCTTTGCATGCCGGAGCTCACCCTCCAGCAAGGGCTCCGCTTCGTGTGTCGAAGGCCGTCGAAGCCCCAGGGGCTACGAGGCAAACTTTCAGCCACTTTATGAGGTATGTACACTATCCGAAGTACCACTTCGATGTACAATTTTGCAATCACTTTGATATAAATTTGAAGCCCTCCTTCGCCTTGAATTCGAAGCCTTGCTTCGCCTTTAAAGCAAACTTTTGCTCCATCTTATTGGAAAAAATCGAAGCCTTGTTCGCCTTATCAAAAACCCGAACCTTTGCTTCGCCTTATATAAAATTCGAAGCCTCGCTTCGCTTTACAAAATCCGGAGCATCCCTCCGAAGGATACATAGCGCCTCCAGGTCCGTAGCAGTGGGCTTTGAGACTTCCGAGCGATGGCTCGGCAAGTCCGGGATTCCAGGCTCCGACCTGATGCATCCCCAAGTCGAAGGTGGCCCAGGGTCGAAGGTGACCCAGAGTCGAAGGTGGCTCAGCTTATCACAGATTCGGTGAATCCACACCAAATATCCTTTTTCATTACAGGACCAAGCTCAAGAAGCCTTGATTTGCTATCTAAACACGCACCGAAGCCTCGCTTCGCGTGACGTGATCTAAGCTAAAAATTAAGCATCTCGAAGACATACTTCGCTTAAAATCTAAGTGTGTTTCAGAGCCTTGCTCACCCACAGCATCTAAATCCTAGCATGCCGAAGCATGCTTCGCTTGATTTGGCTACGCTGAAGCCTTGCTTCGCTCCAAATTAACGCGTTTGAAGCCCAAAAAAGGCCATTGCTCAATGTATTCCCAGCATCCGAAGCCGCCAAAAGGCACACCCCTTCGCATTTTTATTTCCCACACCAGCAACAGCTAAGTCCCTAGCTACCACGAGCAATGGGGGAAGCATGTATGCGAAGTGTGCGAATGTAATACGCAGTACGAGCGTGACAAGCTAAAACGTTCGAAGTCATCAAACAATGCGAAGCATGCAGACGAAGGATGCAAATACAATAAACTCCATTCATTGAATAAATAATTGAGAAGTATGTTACAAATGTACAAAACTACAAGTAGTTTCTATCTAAACCTAAGAAAAATCGAGTTCGAGGCCCCAACCCTCGCTTGCCTTTCTTTCAGCCAGGGCCCCCTCGGCTGGACGAAGCCTCGTCGGAGCCTGCTCTCCCACGTCCGGCTCGTCTAGGCTCCGAAGCCCGCAGACCTCGTCTTCCACTTTGCAGGTCACTCCAAGTCTGCGAGGCAGGCGGTGCCGTGTCGAAGGAAGAAAAATCTAAGGCTTCATCCCCTGCCAAGGCTGTTCACGGAGGCAAAGGTGAGGAACTCCGAAGAGACTCCGTCTTAACGATGGCCAGCAGATCCTGAACTACTTCGGGGATGGCTTCGCCGTTAGGCCCCCTTGGAAGCTTAAACCGAGGGGGGCCTTCGGACCTAGCTACCTCGAGCACTGCCCACAACTGGCGAAGTTCTTCAGAGTCCTCGAGCACTTCGAAGTAAACATTCGGAGGCTGAGCCTGGGCAGGTATAAAGAACCCCCACATTCATATTAATAAGCTGATAAGTTTTTACAAAGCCTACAACTAAGAATTACAAGGAGCCTAAGGAGATATACACCTTCGGAGGTAGAGGTGTCAAGGTCAAAGGCTGATTGGGCAAAGCAAGCGCTTTGACTCGGCGAAGGCGGAGGGCCTTCTGAAGGTCGAGGACTGCTTCACAGCCTTGTTCCTTCCAAGGCTCCTGAAGTCGCCACCAAGCTCCGCGGACGCCAGCCGGAGGCGTCACCAAGTGTTGGCCTCCGAAGGCCACTAGAGTCACGGAGGTTGCTGCTTCGAGGTGGTTGCACCCCGCATCGTGAAGCATTTGCAACACTCCTTGGCTTGCCACTCGGCCAGCCATCAGGGCGAAGCCCTTCAGAGACTGCTCCGCCGTCAAAGCCACCACCTTCAAGAACGCGGCGTGGTCCCCAATCGGATCCTGGTCACCGAAGTACGGAGCCAGGCATTCGGTCCCTATCTGTTGAAGGACTTCAGTCAGACTCTGAGTGGCTTCGTCGAGGTTGTCAACGACGAAGTTCTCAAGTGACTGAGCCTGTTAGCGGAGTTCAGAGTTCTCCTTCGCCTGCCGGGCTTCGGTGTCCTTCACAGCTTTGAGCTCCGCGTAGAGCCTATCGATCTCCGAGGCCAAGGCTTCCTTAGCCTTGCCAGCCTCGGCCTTCGCCGCCTCTGACTCAGCCCTTGCCGTGTCGGCCTCGCCCCTCGCCACATCGGCTGATGCTTCGGCCCGCCTTTGCTTCTCGGCTTCCACCGAGACTTCACATCAGAGGGCGTCCTTCTCCTCTGCCAGGCGCGTCATCCGCCTATCCGCCTAAGTCGAAGCTGCTGCATTCAGTGCGAAGGCATGGAAGAATTCAAGAAATCATAAGTGTTGATCGAAGATGAAGGTATAACTCGAAGGTCGTGTAGGACTTCGCTCACCTGCATAAGGGCTTCATTCGCATTGATGAAGAGTTCCATGGGGTTCGAGCGGCTGAATTGAGCTACCAAGTCCCCTGCCTCCGCAGATGCACAGCCCTCGCAGAAGCTGTTGATGGCCGCCTCTGTTACGGCCCCCTTCGGCCGAAGAGGCTGGACAATCTCCTCCGCCGCAACCGCCTGTGCAGGCTTCAGCATGGCCGGACTTAGCTCCACCACATTGACGTCCTCGTCGCTTTGAGGGTCCCCTTCGCCATGGCCGCTGCCTCCGTCTTCTTCATACGAGGAGCTGTCGAACTCCGAGCTACTGCCGTTGCTGCCGCTGCTGCCACTGTTGCTGCTGCCGGAGGCCTCTGCTGGCTTTGCCGCGGTGGACCTCGTGCCGGTGTCGTCCTCTGCCGGCTTCGCCGCGGTGGGCCTCACACCGGCATCATCCTCTGCAAAGAAGTCCAAGTCAAAATCCACATATTGAAGAGAAGTATGTTTGAAGTGTTTACCTTCATCAGAGATTTCTTCGAAGGAAGAGGGGTCAATGTGTACCCCCCAGTCCCTTCGCTGCGAGGCTGGCGTGTCGGCCTTCACGACCGAAGTCATCGCCGTTGAGGCCTTTGCTACCTTCTTGGTAGCTAGAGCAGGCACGTCGGCCTCCGCTCCCGATGTCGTCGCCGCCAAAGCCTTCGTTGCCTTCTTGGTAGCTGGAGCACTTGTGGGCTCCGCCGCTGTTTGAGGGTCCGCGACCGCTGCCTCCTCCGGAGTAGGGGCTTCGGTCGCGGGGCCCTCCAGCCTAGCCCTCGAAGTTTTGGGCTCATCGTCATCCCCTCTCTTCCTCTTGGCGCTGGCCGACGAAGCCGCGAGTTGGGAGAAGTCCGGCAGGGCAGGGAACTCTTCGAAGCCGAGCAGGATCCACACCCTGTTCCAGTGCTCCCAGGACCCCACCAAAGCAAGCCGCTGGGCTTGCTCCTCCAGTGTCGGAGCCCCAACAACACACTCCGCCGCCGCGATGGCCTCCTCCGGAGTCCTCACTTCGAGATGGGCTTCATAAAGTTCAAGTCAGAATAAAGTTATTGGCAAAGTGTGAAGGTAGAAAGATTTTGAAGTCTTATAGAGGCGTTTAAAGGCCAACTCGTTTAGGCCCCCTCGGCCCGAAGCTTGGAAGAGCCCCTCCGGCCAGGAGCATGGAAGGGGGCTGAGCCGTAGGGTGATTGAGAAACCAAGGGTTGGTTTCAGAGTCTGTGATGAGTGATTGATAGTATTTTAACCTCTGGTTCGAAGGGGTACCTCCGAAGGGGTTCGGAGGTTGTACCTCCGAAGGTGTTCGGAGGTGGTTTCACCGAAGGGTTCGGTGGGCTTTGATTGCCGCAGCTGTTGCAGCGGAGTGTGCCTGTCGGAGGGGTCCGACAGTACACGATGACTGGGTTTGTACCGAAGGTCTCGGTACTTTGGGCGGTACACCAGAGTGTGTGCCGAAGGTTGCTAACCCGGAGAGGTCTCCGTAGTACTGGATACACTTGTCTGCTTGTCTGTGGTGCGTAGGGGACTGCGGAGGCAACGGACGGTTCGTAGCAGGTGAACTTGGGTCAAGCGGGAGGCTTGATGCCAGTGGAGCGGGGAGCTCCATCACGGTGGCTGTGAAGGGGTCTAGGTCGGTCCTCGGGTCGAGGTGCGCCAGAAGAAGGCAGTAAGTGCGAAGCGTGGCTCCGTGTGAAGGTACTCTGAGACAAAGTCCTCGGAGGCGAGGCACTTCGAAGGGTACTCCGGAAGGAGTGACTTTGGAGTATGGTGGATCAAGTCCTTAGCAGAGGCAAGGGTTCGAAGTGTGCTCCGGAGGGAGACACTCGAAGGATACCCGATGAAGGTCTCAGAAGTCGAGGTGCATCGAAGGCATGGTCCGGGTGAGGCTCGTCGAGGAGTGTGCTCGGGGAGAGACACTGCGACGAAGTGCTCATGGAATGCTTCATGCGGAGGCCTTGGATGAAGGAGGGACTTCGAAGGGTGGTACTCCGAAGGTGGGGCTTCGGAGTGACGCAGGCTTCAGAGTGAGGCTAGCTCTGTAGCGAGGTTGACTTGTGGCGCTTCGGCCATGCATGGCTTCAGTACACGGACTGACGGAGTTCGAGCTGGGAATAGCTGCGAAGCCATGGTGGTCCACTCCGGAGGTGGTGGTGCGAAGGCCCAAGGGCTTTGACGGCTTCAGCTCAAAACCGTCACTGTATCGGAGGCTGACTTCGGTGAAGCGAAGGCTATCAGGCTCAAGGCTTCTCACCGAAGCTACCGCACCCCTCGCGTGCGAAGGGGGGCTTTAGAAGAGTCCAAGACTGTAAAGGCTAACAGTGTCTGCTCTGCAAAAAGCTGACGTTGTCTCCTCTGCAAAGCTGACAGAGAAGCCTCCAAATAAAAGTTGACTACCTTTTGTACCCATCTGTTCTGTAGAGACAAAACTGGTGTAAACCCTAGGGGTAAAGTAGTCAATTCACTTGGGTGAATAGTGGCTATAAAATGGGGGCTGAGTAGGTAACATTTAACACTTTGAGCATTCACTATTGAGCTCCTGTACTAGCCACCACACTTTGTATTCATCCCGTGAGTTCATTTATTGTGTTCCTTGTTCAAGCAGCGAAGCCCTGCTTCTGTGTTCATTTCTCTGCTTGAGCTTGTTTGCATAGCTCGCTAGTAGTAGTGCACCGAAGCCTGTCTAGGCGAAGTGTGTTTTGTGCGAAGTGTGCTTTTCAGTGTGCGTTCGCTCTGTGTAACAACAGGCTAGACCTCGCTGCTTACTAGCGAAGCCCTGATCGAAGCCCGTGTTTCTTATCGTGTCTAAGTCCCTAGCGAAGTCTGTTAGTGTGCGTTTAGACCTTCGAATTACGAAGCCCAGCACGAGTTGCTATCGCTAAGTATTTGGTCGAAGTCCTCAGAGGGTAGTCCACTCGTGCGAAGGGTGAAGTGCGAAGCCTGCTTGAAGCACCCTGTGTGCGGAGCTTGCACTGACTTAGCTGAGTTGATTTTTCGGGGTTGTGGGTGGAGCGAAGTCTTCTTGACTTCGAACATTTGCTCCCTTGCGAAGCCTGTGTTCGGAGCTGTAAATTACCTCCGAACCAGACCTTCGAAGGTTGTGTTCGAAGCCTGTTCCGCAGAAGACAGAATTAAAAACAGAAGGCTGTTTTTAGCCCGAAATTTTAAAAATCTCCCATTCACCCCCCCTCTGGTCGCCGTTTCCAGTCCAACAATTGGTATCATAGCGAGTTAAGATCACTAGTTGACCTTAACCAGTTTTGTGATCTTTTGGCGACATGGACAAAGTTAGTAAAATTCCTCTGTTCGATGGAATTGACTTTGCATACTGGAAGGTGCGCATGGAGGCTTACTTGCTAAGACAAGGAAATGCAATTTGGGAGATTGTGGACTCACAATACTCCATCCCTGGTACTCGCACCTCTCAAACAGAGAAGGATCAGTATAATGCCAACTCCAAGGCAAGAGATATATTGTTCATTGGTTTGAGTAGAAGTGAGTTTGATAGGGTGCAGCACCTTAGGACTGCTAGGGAAATTTGGAAAACACTCACTATTTTTCATGAGGGCTCTACACAGATTAAGGCCAAGCGCCAAAGCACATACAATCAACAGTATCAGATGTTTGTGCATGCACCTGGTGAATCTATAGATGCCATGTTTTCTCGCTTTGATGCGATAGTGAGTAACTTGCGATCCAACGGGACGCTTGCTTACAATGATCACGATAGGGCTATCAAGCTTCTCTATGCTCTTGATCGTAGCATATGGGAAGTAAAGATATCCAGCATTGAGGAGTCCGCAGGTTATGACACATTGACCTGTGATGAGCTCTTCAGCAAGCTGAAGTCCACAGAGATTGCCAAGGCATCTCTTGCGGTGCACAGAAACTCTTTGCCACAGCCATTGGCACTAGTTTCTAGCACTAGCCGTGGCACCACTGCAGAACCAAGCACATTGGGTACTTGTGTTCTTGCAGATGGTTTTGCTTTGTCCTCCCTGGTCTCCGTCACAAAGGAGCAGGTGGATACTCTGGATGATGATGAGCTTGCTCTCATTGCCAGAAGGTTCACCCGTTTTCACCATGAGAGACGGGATCAGAGGATTAGTGGTTTTAGTGGTTGCTTTAAATGTGGCGACACTTCTCATATCAAGGCAAATTGCCCTAAGCTCAAAAAGAGAGATGAGAGTGAGCGCCCCAAATACCACAAAAAGGAGAGGAAACCCTTTGTGAAGGGCAAGCGCGGCAAGATGGCTAAAAGAGTAGCCAAAGCTGCTTCCAGAGCGTTTGTTGCTGCTCTCAACGACATCGACACTTCCTCAACTGAGGAGTCGAGCTCTGAGGAGGAGGAGTTCCCAAGGAAGGAGGACAAGAAGGACAAGAAGGGACGAGACTTCACCGGCCTTTGCTTCATGGACGACAGCGATCACAGCGGCGATGAGCTTGACTCATCTGAGTTACCACTATCTTCTGACCAGCTTTTAATTAAATTAGATGAACTGAATGAAGTAGTTCTTGGTCAGGATAGATTACTTGTGCAAGCCGCTAGAGAAAGAAAAGACCTTAGACTTAGGTTAGAATCTGTTTCTACTAAGTATGCCATGCTTAAGTCTAAAGTTAATGATGCTGAATGTGAATCTTGTACTGTAGTCATGGGTGAGCTTGTTCGGTTGCGTTCTGTACATGCTCAAACTCTATCTGAGCTTGAGACTGCACAGAAGCGGATTTTGGTGGTTGATTCTAGTCCTCATGATATAATTGATTGCATGAACTGTTCTTTATTACGCGAAAGCATTAATTTACGTGATAAACATGTTCATGATTTAGAAGCTAGATTGGAGAGGGCCGGTAGTTCTAAGGATGTGCAGTCTGTTTGTGACACATGCATTACCCTTAAGGACCAGCTAGGCACTGTTAGAGAGCGAGCTGAGAACCTCATGTCTGAAAATGAATACCTTCTTTCCGTGGTTAACAAATGCACTGAGGGAAAGGGTAGGATGGATTTGCTCTTAGCCAAGACCAAGATGTGTGCTGACGGAGCAGGGTTAGCTCTAGGTTTGGGTTTTGAGAGGATTCCTTCAGATAGTGGAAACAAAACTGTTTTTACCTCTCCCACTACCCTAGAGAAAAAGAGAGCTCTGTTAGACACTCCATCAGCCAAAAAGCCTACCCGAGCTCAAAAGAAAACCACTCCTCCTGCCAAGAAAATCCCTCCGAAGAAAACCACTCAGCAGAAGCCCAAGGAGCCTGTGAGAGTTGCTCCTGTGACTCATGAGAGTGCCCCTAGGAGAATTTTTCATTGTTCCTACTGTCAGCGGGGGGTCATTTGGTTGGGTTCTGTTTTCGTCGCATCAAGGATGAGCGACGCTCTCAGGCGATGAGTTACCAGGACATGCATTACCCATCTTTAGGTATGCATGAGTCTGAGTTTTACTATCGTCCTGTTTTTGAGGCTCCTCGTGCTTCTCGGAGAGATTTTGCTCCTCGAGGTGTTCACCATATTCCATATGGTGGTAGACCCCGGGCGAGTAGCTTTGTACCTCGTCAGAGTAGGAGACCTCGTCATGTTGTTCATTCACAGCATGTAGGTAGACCTCGCACTTTGCATCATTCTGATTATCCTGTGGGTAGACAGTCTACTTTTACTGTGCCTACTACTCGTGTCACTCAGTGCTGGATGCCTCGTCATTTTTTCACTCACCCCAGCACTGAGCGATCGAGATATTCTTATCATGTGTAGGCGACAGATCGAGGCTTGGAGGGCACGTGGATCATGGACTCCGGTTGTTCGTGCCATATGACCGGAGATGCAGCATGGTTCTCCAGCCTCACAACAACCAAGCAAAGGGAACATATCACCTTCGGATAAAATTTTTTGTCTGTATCTCAGTTGCTTGATGAGGGCTTCAAAGTGCTATTCCATCGCGATACTTCGCAAGTGCTCAATTCGGATGGCGTTGTGGTTTGTAAGATCTTTAGAGTTGGGAGAGTTTTTGGAGCTGATTTTTTAGAGTCATCTGGTTCTTCTCATTGTCTTGTTGCACATTCTACTTCTGAGCTTTGGAAGTGGCATAGGAGACTAGGGCATATGAGCTTTGAGTTGCTCGCTCGTCTGAGTGCCCTAGGTCTGATCCGAGGATTGCCCAAGCTCAAGTTTGAGAAAAATTTAGTTTGCGCTCCTTGTCGATATGGAAAAATGATTGCTGCTTCGCATTCGCCAGTCACCACAGTGATGACTAAACAACCCGGATAACTTCTCCACATGGACACTGTAGGTCCTTCTCGGGTTAGTTCTTTAGGCGGCAAGTGGTATGTGTTAGTTATTGTCGACGATTTCTCTCGCTACTCTTGGGTCTTCTTTCTTGCCAGCAAGGATGAAATGTTTTCACACTTTCGGAGCTTTGCTTTGAGACTTTTCACAGAACTCCCAGGTGCATTGAAATTCATTCGAAGTGATAATGGCACCGAGTTCAAAATAGTCTCTTTGTTGACTTTTGCATGGAGCATGGCATAGAACATCAATTCTCTGCTCCGCGGGTTCCTCAACAGAACGGTGTCGTTGAGAGGAAGAACCGCACTTTGGTTGAGATGGCTAGGACGATGCTTGATGAGCATAGGACTCCTAGAAAATTCTGGGCTGAGGCCATGAACACTGCATGTTACATCTCAAACCGAATCTTCTTGCGCTCAATTTTAAACTTGACATCTTATGAGCTACGTTTTGGGAGACAGCCCAAGGTTACTCATCTTCGAGTATTTGGCTGTCGCTGCTTCATCCTAAAACGTGGTAATTTGGATAAATTTGAGTCGCGATCTTCTGACGGGATCTTTTTGGGTTACACTACACATGGTCATTCTTATCGTGTTTATAATTTGGAAACTAACACTGTCATCGAGTCATGTGATGTGACTTTTGATGAATCAACCCCCTCTGTTAGTTCTGCATTTGAACATGCAAATGAACACGACATGGAACAGACCATCTTCGAAAAAGAAGATCCCGGAGATTTCGAGGATGAACCCCTACTACCCTCGACATCAACCTCCGAAGCCGACCCCGCTTCGACCACTTCGGCACAAGGTCCCGAAGAAACTACCTCGACATTGGTCATCTTGGACCACTCCAACGCACAAGTTGAGGGGGAGACTGCATCCCGCCACGAGGCTCCACATCATGTTCAAAGGATGCACCCTCCCGAGCAGATCATTGGTGAGCTTGATCAAAGGGTAACATGTTCTCATGCTCATTTCATTGATTCCGCTTTTGTTGCTTCTTTCGAGCCCTTAGATGTTAGTCATGCACTTTCTGATTCTAGTTGGATCAATGCCATGCATGAGGAACTTGACAATTTTGAGAGAAACCAAGTCTGGACTTTAGTTGATCCTCCACCAAATGTTCATTTCATTGGAACAAAATGGATTTTCAAAAATAAACAAGGGGAGGATGGGACTATAGTTAGAAACAAGGCTAGACTCATAGCTCAGGGTTATTCTCAACTAGAAGGGATTGATTTTACTGAAACTTTTGCACCTGTTGCTCGCCTTGAGGCCATTAGGATTTTGCTTGCCTTTGCGACATCCCGGGGATTCAAACTCTATCAAATGGATGTCAAAAGTGCTTTTCTTAATGGTTTCATAGGTGAAGATATTTATGTAAAACAACCCCCAGGTTTTGAAAACCCCAAATACCCACATAAAGTCCTTAAACTTCATAAGGCTCTTTATGGACTCAAGTAGGCCCCTCGGGCTTGGTATGACAGACTTAAGTCTTTTCTGCTTGAGCGGGGGTATTGATAGGCTCAGTTGATAAAACCCTGTTCACTCTCAAGCATGGCAAAGATTTCCTCCTAGTTCAGATTTATGTGGATGATATCATCTTTGGTGGCTCTTCTCATGCTTTGGTTGCCGAGTTTGCAGATACCATGAGCAGGGAGTTCGAGATGTCCATGATGGGCGAACTCACATTTTTCATTGGTTTGCAAATCAAGCAAAGCAAACAAGGTACCTTCGTCCACCAGACGAAGTACACCAAGGACCTGCTCAAGAAATTCGACATGGCCGAAGCGAATCCTCTCGCCATTCCAATGGCTACATCTGTAGCAATTGATCCTGACGAAGATGGAGAAGCCGTAGATCAGAAGGAGTTCCGAAGCATGATCGGCTCCCTCCTCTACTTGACTGCTACGAGGTCGGACATACACTTCGCAGTGTGTCTGTGCGCTCGTTTTCAGGCTTCACCACGAGCTTCGCACCGCCAAGTGGTAAAGCGCATCCTAAGGTATCTCAAACATACTCTTGAATTTGGCATATGGTAATCAACGTCTTCATCTTTATGTCTTCGAGGTTATTCCGACGCGGATTTTGCTGGGTGTAGGATTGATAGGAAGAGTACCTCTGGTACTTGTCATTTTCTGGGTACTTCTTTGGTTTGCTGGTCTTCCCGCAAACAGTCTAGTGTTGCACAATCAACGACTGAGGCCGAATATGTTGCTGCAACTAGCTGTTGCTCTCAGATTTTGTGGATAGCTTCCACTTTGCGGGATTTCGGGTTAGATTATAAGAGTGTTCCACTTTTCTGTGATAACACTAGTGCTATTTGTATTGCAAATAACCCGGTTCAGCACTCCAGAACCAATCACATTGATGTGCGATATCATTTTCTCAGAGATCACAATGAGAAGGGTGATATTGAACTTCAATATGTTGATACCCAACACCAGCTAGCCGATATTTTCACAAAACCCCTCGATGCTTCTCGATTTTCCTACTTGTGTGGGGAACTTGGTATTTGTCACCCTTACGGCATTTTGTGAAGGGGAGTTGTTTTTAATTATCATGCATATGCTCATCATGTCTGAAATTGCATTTACATCTGTTGCACTTATATGCCCAATTCTAATTCATGAAATCATGACAGCTCAGCTCTTTTTAATTTATCTGAAACATTAATGTGCATGATGTTTTCTTTCCAAACTCAAATCATGCTCACTACTCAGTCTTGTATCTAGCATGTATAGGCAGGACTGTTTTAGCTATCTTTTATCTGCTTGATAGCAAGACACCTTTTCTCTGGATGCTAATTTGTGTAACTTGAAAAATTGTTCTACATATTCATGGATATTCATAAAATGCTAAACAAATTATTCATTTAATCAAAATTCAAAAATCCATGATTTACATGTTCAAGTTAAAAAATCCAGGTGGGTTTGTTTGTCGCACTACTCTATTCTAGACTGCTTACCATTGCACATTGGTCTGAACTGGAATAGTGTAGTGTCTGCCAAAATCATTGCCTTAAGCTTCTGATGGCTTTCATGCCTAGGCTTGGCCTGATTGGAAAGTATAAGGTGGACAAACAAATAACCCCTGGCATTAAGAAAAGAACAACAAAATTCATTGATCATCAAGTTTGCTTTCATTGCTCCATTTGAACTGGACTTGTCTGTCTAGAGTAGAAATTGACTAGCTTTGCGCAGTCCCTGCTTTTACTTGTCTAGTTTCCTTGATTGAGTGGTGATGCTTTTATTTCAAAATGATAAAATCACATGCTCTCATCATGTTTTTTAGAGAATGTTAAATTGAGCTGAGCACATGATAATTGGTATTAATATTGGCATATTTTTGCTTTATATGTCTTTTCAACTCTGCCCATTTCGAAGCTATGCATCTTTTAAATGCTCCTTGATGCTTGCATTGCCAAAGGGGGAGAAATTTTAGTTCTCTGTTGCTAAAGGGAAAATTATCTCAGGGGGAGTTTTATATCTTGAAAAAGGGGAGATTTGCCGAAGGGGCTTTTACTCTTTTGAAAAGGGGGAGGAAAATTCTTTGGGGCTTTTACTCTTTTGAAAAGGGGGAGGAAAATTCTTTTAGGGGGAGATTGAGAAACCAAGGGTTGGTTTCGGAGTCTGTGATGAGTGATTGACAGTATTTTAACCTTTGGTTCGAAGGGGTACCTCCGAAGGGGTTCAGAGGTTGTACCTCTGAAGGTGTTCGGAGGTGGTTTCACCGAAGGGTTCGGTGGGCTTTGATTGCTGCATCTGTTGCAGCGGAGTGTGCCTGTCGGAGGGGTCCGACAGTACACGATGACTGGGTTTGTAACGAAGGTCTCGGTACTTTGGGCGGTACACCGGAGTGTGTGCCGAAGGTTGCTAACCCGGAGAGGTCTCCGGAGTACTGGATACACTTGTCTGCTTGTCTGTGGTGCGTAGGGGACTGCGGAGGCAACGGAAGGTTCGTAGCAGGTGAACCTGGGTCAAGCGGGAGGCTTGATGCCAGTGGAGCGGGGAGCTCCGTCACGGTGGCTGCGAAGGGGTCTAGGTCGGTCCTTGTAGCGCCCCGATTTATCCAATCGAGACATTATTGAATTTCAGAAGAAAAACAATAATACAAGAGGTTCATCATGCGACAACGTACATACGACAATATCCATGGTACGCAGACCATATTTATTACATCAAAGTTTTAGTAGAAACAGTAATAAAAATAATTAAAAAGCGGCATGACGAACATCTTCTTCAGGATCTTTCTTCTCGACTGGGTCGCTACTCCAGACCGTTTTCGTAGTAAGCATCCTCTGTGGGGTCCAACGGGTATGAGTACAAAAAGTACTCAACAAGCCACCGCAGATGCAAGTAATAATGCAGGATAATAAACAAGGAAGGGTAATGGCTAACAATATTGCGGAAAAGTACAGTTTCAGTTATTGCATTTAGTGTAATCACATTTTAGTCATGCGTAAAAGTAAACATGAATATCAACAACATCGACTAACTCATGGAGTACGTTTTACCTCCTCGCACAATGGTCCTTACATGTCAATCCATCATGCACATACATATTCAGAGTAAACTAACTGGGGGATGTCACGCAACCCGCCCTTGACCGTGGGCTCGGCTTTTCGAAAAGATTTAAGACTCTGATCAGAGATGTACTACTGTACCCACAAGGCACGCACTCATCCCAAACGAGATGACCCATACCACGGGAACTCATGCCAAAACCTCGACATGAAATGTTCCAAGCGATAACCACCCGCTCTAGGTTTCGCCGGCGCGCCGGCCGCATCCTGGCTAACGTTGCACCCCCTTTTGCGCCACATTGGTACAAGTCACTCGCAGGTGCAACTTGACCCATCTCCAAATGGTGGCCTCGGTTTGGAACAATCCATACCTTAGTTAGGACTTACCCACTAGACTTGTGGTTAGTACGTAAGTGTATTACAACGGATCCCTCAGACCGGTCCTTATAGCGCCCCGGGTGCTACCGACCAATGCCCTAGCTTGCACCCGGAACCCACCATGCATACACTCACAACCATAACTCATCACCAACCGAATTTCCAAGGATAAGAAGTAACGGGGATCATATAATAGAACAATTTTGCTACGACTCATTTTTACCCTATAGCGATCGTGTCAATACATTGGACACTAGCTAATATCATTGATCATATGGTGACAAGGAGGTTAGGTGAGATAGCATGGCTTGGGTTGCACATCAAGGTCGGGGGATCCTAAATAAATATAATGTAAGGTTTACATTTGACTAATGCATGTATAGCCTATGAGTTTTAGCGATAGTTTAATCAAACATGGGTTCAATATGCTCAAAAGATTGGTTTGGTGACTTGCCTTGTTCAGCAAAGGGAGAGGGAGGGACTTCGGGGAAGTACTCCGGCTCCTCGACGGCGTCGTAGTCTTTTTAATATAATAAAGTAAAATAAAATGAATACAACATTTAACCAAACAATATAACATCACATAATAATCACATAGGGTTAAGTTGGTTTGATTAAAATAAATCAAGTTGTTAGGGTTCTGAAATTCAGTTTATAGATAATTTTAAAAGAAATTAAAATGAAGTGTTGTCCTTTGAAAAAGGGTTTTAAAAGTGGTTATTCTCATTTTTAAGTTCTCTAATAAATTTAAAATGAAAGTCCCATAGAAAACTTAGGGGTTCGTTCATATCAACAGGAAATAAATAAACACAAACCTTACAGGATTTTAAATAATTTAAATTTACATTTTTAACCTAGGGGTATTTGAATGTTCATTTAGATAAACATGAAATGTCTAAAGTAAACCTACTGTTTTTATTGCATAAACATGTAGAGAATAATATTATGAATTTTCTGAAATTGGAATGGCAATTTTTAGAGTTCAAATGCGCCAGATGTGAATTTTTCAAGTTTAAAAGCATTTCTGAAATTCATTTTCAATTTTTAAACCCCTCGGGTCCACGGTGAGCCAGGCCCACGGTGAACCCGCGCACTGTGCGCGTGCACCGGGTCGATCTGGACCGTCGTATCCAGATCCAACGCGCGCAGGCGAGGCGGGGCGCGTAAGTTATAATGGACGGCCAGGATTAAAACGTGCGAAAGGGTATAACGTGGACGCACGAGATTGAGTCAAGGCTTTTAAAAGTGATCAACGGCCCAGATGGCCTAGTACCCCTTTGACCAGATCGAGGGCGGAGATTAAATCTCGTAGGGTTTTAACCAGAGCGCTCCGATCGCGATCGTGCGGCCAGGATGAGATCCGTCACGACACGCGCTAAGGGGGTTGTACCCCCCTTCGTCTCCGGCGACGGCGGGGTTCGGGTGCGGTGGCGACGGCGCCTACGAGGGGGCTAGGCCCTAGTTCTATGCAAAAATGGAAAGAGGAGGCCATGGCGGTCTCGACGGTACCTTCGACGACGATGAAGGGCGGCGGACGGCGATCGGCGGCGAGGGTAGACGCGAAGGGCTTCTCGGGTACTCGACGGCGGTGGGGATCTGGCGATCTCCTTGGCCAGCGAAGGTGTGGCCGAGGTAGGGGCGGTCCTTGCGGTCGCAGAGGTGCGGTCGACGAGGACGGAGGGGTACTCCGGCGACGGCGATCGACGGCTGGTGAACGGGCGGCGGTGTTGCGCTAAAGACCGGGTGGAGTGCGTTCTGATCGTGCTCGAGGTGAGTGGGCGTGAGGGTCGGACGCGGCGGAGGCCGGGGGGTTAAATAGGATGTCGGAGGGGGCTCGCATGCAAGGAAAGCCGAGGAGGGCTTTACTCACCGGCGAAGGCGCGGCCATGTGCGTGAAGGCGATCCAGGGGCTTAAACGCGCGCCTTAACGCGCTTAATTGACCGGTGGGCCTCGGGGGAGTTAATGTCGGCCTCGGTTTAACGGAAGGGGGAGCCGGCGAGGGGATCCGAGGCGAAGTTCTCGCCGGCGGGATTAGGGGGGGCTGGCGCGAGGTTGATGACGAAGCTGACAGGCGGGGGCCACTGGTCGGCGGGCGCGGGCGAGCGATGGTGGCGACTGACGGGTGGGGCCGGGCTCGGGTGCGAGGGGGTACGGTTTGCGTCGATAGGTGGGGCCGGGGTGTCGGGTGCGCGCGTGAGAGGAGAGGGGGCACTGACGGGTGGGCTCCACTGGTCAGAAGGCGCGCGCGGGAGGGAGTGGGCTGGGCCGGCCGGGAGAGAGAGAAAGGAGGGAAGGGAGCCCATTACTGTTTTAAAACATTTCCGATTAAAAATAATTCCAGAAATCGATTTAAAATAATAGGGTTACTTCCATGCATGGTAAAAATTTATAAAAATTCCCAAAAATACATCTTGGTCTTAGGATCATGTACAAAAAGTTTCACCTCCTAATTTGGCCATCTACTCTATGCTATAGTTCAATTTGGTATAAAAGGGTATTTAAAGTATTTTCAGAAACATATATTCTAGGAAATTGAATTTAATAATATTTTTATTATATTGAAAATTTGGGGTGTTACAAACCTATCCCCCTTACAAAGAATCTCGTCCTCGAGATTGGAACGCTACTCGAATAACTCGGGATATTGGGCTTTCAGTTCGTCTTCCTTTTCCCAAGTGGCTTCTTCGGCGCGATGGTTGTTCCATTGAACCTTGCAGAAGCGAACAACGCGACTTCTGGTTACTCTCTCCTTGGTTTCCAAGATCTTGATGGGTTTCTCTATGTAGGTCAAGTCTTCTTGGACATTGAGCTGCTGGAGGTCGGCTTGCTCGGTGGGTACATGGAGGCACTTCTTCAGCTGAGAGACATGGAACACATCATTAACTCCTGCCAAGGATGGAGGCAGTTCAAGTTGATATGCCACTTCTCCTTGTCGTCGGAGGATCTGGAAAGGTCCGACGTAGCGGGGTGCTAGTTTGCCTTTCATGTTGAACCATTGAGTGCCACAGAGGGGAGTGACTCGGAGATAGACATAATCACCCTCCTCAAAGGCTAGGTCCCTTCGACAGTTGTCGGCATAGCTCTTTTGCCGGGATTGGGCTGCCTTCAATCGGTCTATTATGATCTTAACCTTCTCTTCAGCTTCTCCTAATAGATCAGTCCCAAACAGTTGCGACTCTCTGGTTTGATCCCAGAGCAACGGCGTTCTGCACTTACGTCCATAGAGTGCTTCGAAAGGGGACATTTGCAGGCTGGCTTGATAGCTGTTGTTGTAGGAGAACTCTGCATACGGTAAGTTCTTGTCCCACATTCCGCCAAAGTCTAGAGCACAAGCTCTAAGCATATCCTCCAATATCTGGTTGACCCTTTCGGTTTGACCGTCGGTCTGTGGATGATAGGCGGTGCTAAAGTTCAAGCGGGGGCCGAGTTCCTCTTGAAGGTTCTTCCAAAACTTGGAGGTAAACTGACTCCCACGGTCAGATACAATCTTTTTAGGAACTCCGTGAAGGCACACGATCCGGGTCATATACAATTCAGCCAACTTGGCGATGGTGTAAGTTGTCTTGACCAGAACGAAGTGGGCTACCTTGGTGAGTCGGTCGACGATCACCCAGATAGAATCGTGACCAGCTTGGGTCCTAGGCAGTCCCGTGATGAAGTCCATTCCTATCTCTTCCCACTTCCATTCAGGGACCTTGAGAGGTTGAAGAAGTCCGGCAGGCCTCTGATGCTCTGCCTTGACTCGCCGGCATGTGTCGCACTTGGCCACATACTCAACTATTTCTCTCTTTATGCTGACCCACCAATATTTTACCTTCAGGTCTTGATACATCTTTGTACTCCCGGGATGGATGGAGTATAGAGTATCGTGGGCTTCTTGAAGGATGAGGGTCTTCAACTCCGGTTTGTCGGGTACGCAGATCCGGTTTCCAAACCAGATGGTACCATGCTCGTCCTCGGAAAATCTGGGGGCTTTACCCTTCCTCATGTTCTGCTGGATTTCCAGGATGTCCGGGTCTTCCTTCTGCTTTTCTCGGATCTGGTCTATTAAGACAGGCCGAGACTCCAAGGCAGCGAGGTACGCTCGAGTGGTGATCCCTAGGTTTAGCCTTTCCATCTCCTTGTAAAGTAAAGGAGCTTGGTCCTGAATCATGACGGCATTGCAGTACCCTTTTTGACTAAGGGCGTCTGCCACCACATTGGCCTTGCCTGGATGATAATGGATGCCTAAGTCATAATCCTTGATCAGTTCCAACCATCTCCTTTGCCTGAGGTTCAGATCTGGTTCGGTGAATATGTACTTGAGGCTATTGTGGTCGGTGAAGACCTCACACCGATTCCCCACGAGGTAATGTCTCCATATCTTCAAGGCATGAACCACGACTGCTAGTTCCAGGTCGTGGGTTGGGTAGTTCAGCTCATGCGGTCTCAGTTCCCGGGAGGCGTAGGATATCACTTTCCCTTCTTGCATTAAGACGCATCCCAATCCTTGACGAGAGGCATCACAGTATACGTGGAAGTCTTTCCGGATGTCTGGCAGAGTCAGAATGGGAGCTGATACTAGCTTCTTCTTGAGGGTCTGGAAGCTCTCTTCGCAGTCGGGGGTCCATTCAAATTTTACTTCCTTCTGCAAAAGTCTGGTCATAGGCTTGGCGATCTTGGAAAAATTCTCGATGAACCGGATTTAGTATCCGGCCAATCCGAGAAAACTCCGGATCTCGGTCACGGTTGTGGGCTGGAGCCAGTTGGTTACTGCTTCAACGGTGATTGGGTCCACTGCTATTCCTCTGGCAGATATGACATGGCCGAGGAACTTCACCTCTGACGACCAAAATTCACATTTGCTGTACTTGGCATACAGTTGCTGCTCCCTTAGCTTTCCGAGGGTCAGACGGAGGTGAGTTTTGTGTTCTTCCTTGGTCTTGGAGTAAACGAGGATATCATCGATGAATACCACGATGAACTTGTCCAAGAACTCCATGAATACATTGTTCATCATGTTCATGAAAAAGGCCGGGGCATTCGTGAGTCCGAATGACATCACGGTGTACTCGTAGAGTCCATAGCGGGAGGTGAAGGCAGTCTTGGGTATGTCTTCTTCCCTAATCCTCAATTGGTGATAACCTGACCTGAGGTCAATCTTGGAAAACACCGAGGATCCTTTCAGCTGATCGAACAGGTCGTCGATCCGAGGCAATGGGTACTTGTTCTTGATGGTTACGTTGTTCAAGGCTCTATAGTCCACGCACATCCTCTTGGTCTTGTCCTTCTTCATGGCAAATATAACCGGTGCACCCCAGGGTGAGGTACTCGGTCGGATGTACCCTTTTTGCTCTAGGTCTTCGATGTTGCTCTTGACTTCAGCTAGTTCATTAGTGGCCATCCGGTACGGGCGCTTGGAGATTGGAGTGGTCCCGGGGACAAGTTCGATTCTGAATTCGATGTCCCGCTTGGGAGGCATTCCGGGTAGGTCTTCAGGGAAGATGTCCGCAAACTCCTTGACTATAGGTACCTCTTCAAGAGCTATCGAGCGAAGGGATGCTCCGAGTGGTTTGCGACTGGTCATCCGAAAGGGGACGGCTGCGCCTTTAGGGTTGGTTACCAGTGACGGACTTGCTAGCACAGTCGATCACTCCCTTGTGCTTCATCAGCCAATCCATCCCTAGTATAAGGTCGAGTCCGGTGCACTTTATGAGGACTGGCTCGGCCCGAAATAATACTCCTTGGATCTCAATCTGTACTTTAAGGCTGTATAAGCGGGCTAAGGTCCTATTGCCGGGAGTGGCAATCACCATGGGGGTGGGTAGAGGGAGCACGTCCAGTTCGTTTGTTTTCACAAAATCTTCTGAGATGAAGGAGTGGGTTGCTCCAGAGTCAAATAATATTACGGCCGGTACGGAATTCACAGTAAACGTACCGGGCACGACTTCAGGAGCCTCCTGAGCTTCCTCTGCGCTGATGTGGTTGACGCGGGCGCGAACTGCCTGGTTGGGTGCCGCGCCTTGAGTCTGCTTGGGGTGGGGACACTGGTGTGCGTAGTGCCCTTCCTTGCGGTAGTTGAAGCAGACGACCGGCCTCCCTTGGCGATCCTTCAAGATCAGAGCCTTGGCGGCTGGCATCGGCTGAGCGGACGGAGCTGGTGGAGCGGGGCGAGGATGCCCGGCGTTGGATCCACCGGCGGCGTGAGGTGGCTTGTAGGTGGGCCGAGGATGGTAGGCGGGCGCTGGTGGCGGAGGGACGAAGCGGGGCCTCTGCGAGTTCGCCTGTTGATGCTTGAAGGCGATCATCTTCCTCTTCTTGAGGTCCAGCCTGTTTTGCTCAGTCTCTTGGATGAGCGCTTTGTTGACTAGCCATTGGAAGTCGGCGTAGTCGGTGGCGACGAGCTGGATGGACAGCTCATCCTTGAGTCCCCAGAGGAACTTGGCTTGGCGAAGGGCGTCGGTGCGCACTTCCTCCGGTGCGTAGCGGGCGAGGCGATTGAACTCATGGAGGTACTCCATGACGGTCTGGGTTCCTTGTTGCAGGTCGCAGAACTCCTGCTGTTTCACCGCGATGACACCGGCGGGGACGTGGGTGGCACGAAAGGTGATGGTGAACTCTGCCCAAGTCACCACGTGGTCCTCCGGCTGGGACTCACGATAGTTGTCCCACCATTCAGCGGCGGGACCCTGGAGCTGGTGAGTGGCGAAGGCCACTCGCTCTCGGTCGGTGCAGGGGAGGAGGTCGAGCTTCTTTCCGATGGTACGAAGCCAATCTCTGGCCTCCATCGGGTTGGTGGTGCTCAAGAAAATGGGCAGGCGCACGCGCAGAAACTCAGAGAGTTGCGGAGCGGGCGCGGGTGCTGGTGCGTGAGGGGCAGGTTCCCCGTTCTGCAGACGGTCCAACTGAGCCTGTTGGTTCTGCATTTCGGTGAGGAGGGCGGTGATCAGTTGGTTCTGATTCGCCATCATCTCCGCCAAGGTGGGGTGGTTGGCGGAGGGCGACCCAGACTGACGCGGGCCCATTGCACCCCAGTTGGGTACAACACCCTTGGGCGCATCACGGCTTCCTCCTGCTCCGTTGTTGGAACCGGTGTACTGGTGGTCGGCCATCTTCTGAATATACAAGGTTATAAAGCAAAAAGTTGACGACACAATTAACAAGAATAGTTTAAGCAAATATAAATCAAGTGGTAAAATGTTCATTACAATCAAGATCTTATTCTACCCACAACACACTCGTCGTGGGTAGCACCACATACAAAATTAAGCTTTTATTAAAGTAGCGACTCCTAACGCCTACTCGCCACCGGAGGCGGTCTCCGTGCTCTCGGAACCACGAGTACGCTGCTCCAGAGGGATGGTGGGTTCGAGAAAATTCTCGATGATGGAGTCGGAGACGAGGCCGGGGCGTGGTGTAGGGGCGCTGGTGGAGGGTCTGGCGGGGGAGGGTCGTGGCGGGATCCTCTTGGGGCGAGGGAGGGGCTCACGGATGGGCTTCTTCTTCCTTGGAAGAAGGGGAACCATCTCCGTAATATCCTTCTGTAGCTGCATGATCTTGCGCTGCAGCTCGCCGTTCTGCTAGATCAAGTTCTTCGTTTCTTCACGAAGGAACTCAACCGCCTCATGGTGCTCGTCGGCGTCGAGCACCGCCTTGGTATGGAGATCATCCATAGCCTGTAGAAGACGTGACTGCCGGGCCATGACCGGATCACGCACGGAGTGAACTCCGAGGTAGATGCTACGGTGGGCTCCGGGAGTACGCTTCGGCACAAGCCGGAAGGACGAGTTCTGAAGACGATCGTCGTAGATCATCCTCAGCTCCATGAGGGCCTGGAGGGCGACTCGTTGGCACGCGACGTCGAAAGTCGGGCCTCCAAGTGCTGTGGTGTAGGGCGGCATGTGTTCTCCGGAGCCGTGGACGGTGAGGGAGACGTCACAAGGCCCGGCGAACTCGTCGGGGTACACTCCTTGGAATTCGGGTTCGAAGAGGAACCCGAGGAAGGTGAGCATCATACGGAGCTCCTGGACGAAGCCCTCGTAGTGGCGGTTGTAGCTGTGGACTTGGTAGACTGGCATCTAAAAAACAGTAAGTTGAATAAAGTGAGGAGAGGAACAAAGTTTATAAAGTAGATTTTCGAGAAATAATTTCTTGTGGCTAATGGCTAGGTGGGTCTGTTTGGCTTCCTACAGTCGAGTCGGCTCTAATACCATCTTGTAGCGCCCCGATTTATCCAATCGAGACATTATTTAATTTCAGAAGAAAAACAATAACACAAGAGGTTCATCATGCGACAACGTACATACGACAATATCCATGGTACGCAGACCATATTTATTACATCAAAGTTTTAGTAGAAATAGTAATAAAAATAATTAAAAAGCGGCATGACGAACATCTTCTTCAGGATCTTTCTTCTCGACTGGGTCGCTACTCCAGACCGTCTTCGTAGTAAGCATCCTCTGTGGGGTCCAACGGGTATGAGTACAAAAAGTACTCAACAAGCCACCGCAGATGCAAGTAATAATGCAGGATAATAAACAAGGAAGGGTAATGGCTAACATTGCGGAAAAGTACAGTTTCAGTTATTGCATTTAGTGTAATCACATTTTAGTCATGCGGAAAAGTAAACATGAATATCAACAACATCGACTAACTCGAGGAGTACGTTTACCTCCTCGCACAATGGTCCTTACATGTCAATCCATCATGCACATACATATTCAGAGTAAACTAACTGGGGGATGTCACGCAACCCGCCCATGACCGTGGGCTCGGCTTTTCGAAAAGATTTAAGACTCTGATCAGAGATGTACTACTGTACCCACAAGGCACGCACTCATCCCAAACGAGATGACCCATACCACGGGAACTCGTGCCAAAACCTCGACATGAAATGTTCCAAGCGATAACCACCCGCTCTAGGTTTCGATGGCGCGCCGGGCCGCATCCCGGCTAACGTCGCACCCCCTTTTGCGCCACATTGGTACAAGTCACCCGCAGGTGCAACTTGACCCATCTCCAAATGGTGGCCTCGGTTTGGAACAATCCATACCTTAGTTAGGACTTACCCACTAGACTTGTGGTTAGTACGTAAGTGTATTGCAACGGATCCCTCAGACCGGTCCTTATAGCGCCCCGGGTGCTACCGACTAATGCCCTAGCTTGTACCCGGAACCCACCATGCATACACTCACAACCATAACTCATCACCAACAGAATTTCCAAGGATAAGAAGTAACGGGGATCATATAATAGAACAATTTTGCTACGACTCATTTTTACCCTATAGCGATCGTGTCAATACATTGGACACTAGCTAATATCATTGATCATATGGTGACAAGGAGGTTAGGTGAGATAGCATGGCTTGGGTTGCACATCAAGGTCGGGGGATCCTAAATAAATATAATGTAAGGTTTTCATTTGACTAATGCATGTATAGCCTATGAGTTTTAGCGATAGTTTAATCAAACATGGGTTCAATATGCTCAAAAGATTGGTTTGGTGACTTGCCTTGTTCAGCAAAGGGAGAGGGAGGGACATCGGGGAAGTACTCCAGCTCCTCGACGGCGTCGTAGTCTTTTTAATATAATAAAGTAAAATAAAATGAATACAACATTTAACCAAACAATATAACATCACATAATAATCACATAGGGTTAAGTTGGTTTGATTAAAATAAATCAAGTTGTTAGGGTTCTGAAATTCAGTTTATAGATAACTTTAAAAGAAATTAAAATGAAGTGTTGTCCTTTGAAAAAGGGTTTTAAAAGTGGTTATTCTCATTTTTAAGTTCTCTAATAAATTTAAAATGAAAGTCCCATAGAAAACTTAGGGGTTCGTTCATATCAACAGGAAATAAATAAACACAAACCTTACTGGATTTTAAATAATTTAAATTTACATTTTTAATCTAGGGGTATTTGAATGTTCATTTAGATAAACATGAAATGTCTAAAGTAAACCTACTATTTTTATTGCATAAACATGTAGAGAATAATATTATGAATTTTCTGAAATTGGAATGGCAATTTTTAGAGTTCAAATGCACCAGATATGAATTTTTCAAGTTTAAAAGCATTTCTGAAATTCATTTTCAATTTTTAAACCCCTCGGGTCCATGGTGAGCCAGGCCCACGGTGAACCCGCGCACTGTGCGCGTGCACCGGGTCGATCTGGACCGTCGGATCCAGATCCAACGCGCGCAGGCGAGGCGGGGCGCGTAAGTTATAATGGACGACCAGGATTAAAACGTGCGAAAGGGTATAACGTGGACGCACGAGATTGAGTCAAGGCTTTTAAAAGCGATCAACGGCCCAAATGGCCTGGTACCCCTTTGACCGGATCGAGGGCGGAGATGAAATCTCGTAGGGTTTTAACCAGAGCGCTCCGATCGCGATCGTGCGGCCAGGATGAGATCCGGCACGACACGCGCTAAGGGTGTTGTACCCCCCTTCGTCTCCGGCGACGGCGGGGTTCGGGTGCGGCGGCGACGGCGCCTACGAGGGGGCTAGGCCCTAGTTCAATGCAAAAATGGAAACAGGAGGCCATGGCGGTCTCGACAGTACCTTCGACGGCGATGAAGGGCGGCGGACGGCGATCGGCGGCGAGGGTAGACGCGAAGGGCTTCTCGGGTACTCAACGGCGGTGGGGATCCGGCGATCTCCTAGGCCAGCGAAGGTGTGGCCTTGGTAGGGGCGGTCCTTGCGGTCGCAGAGGTGCGGTCGACGAGGACGGAGGGGTACTCCGGCGACGGCGATCGACGGCTGGTGAACGGGCGGCGGTGTTGCGCTAAAGACCGGGTGGAGTGTGTTCTGATCGTGCTCGAGGCGAGTGGGCATGGGGGTCGGACGCGGCGGAGGCCGGGGGGTTAAATAGGACGTCGGAGGGGGCTCGCATGCAAGGAAAGCCGAGGAGGGCTTTACTCACCGGCGAAGGCGCGACCATGCGCGTGAAGGCGATCCAGGGGCTTAAACGCGCGCCTTAACGCGCTTAATTGACCGGTGGGCCTCGAGGGAGTTAATGCCGGCCTCGGTTTAACGGAAGGGGGAGCCGGCGAGGGGATCCGAGGTGAAGTTCTCGCCGGCGGGATTAGGGGGGGCTGGCGCGAGGTTGATGACGAAGCTGACAGGCGGGGGCCACTGGTCAGCGGGCGCGGGCGAGCAAGGGTGGCGACTGACGGGTGGGGCTGGGCTCGGGCGCGAGGGGGAACGGTTGGCGCCGACAGGTGGGGCCGGGGTGTCGGGTGCGTGCGTGAGAGGAGAGGGGGTCACTGACGGGTGGGCTCCACCGGTCAGAAGGCACGCGCGGGAGGGAGTGGGCTGGGCCGGCCGGGAGAGAGAGAAAGGAGGGAGGGGAGCCCATTACTGTTTTAAAACATTTCCTATTAAAAATATTTCCAGAAATCGATTTAAAATAATAGGGTTACTTCCATGCATGGTAAAAATTTATAAAAATTCCAAAAAATACATCTTGGTCTTAGGATCATGTACAAAAAGTTTCACCTCCTAATTTGGCCATCTACTCTATGCTGTAGTTCAATTTGTTATAAAAGGGTATTTAAAGTATTTTCAGAAACATATATTCTAGGAAATTGAATTTAATAATATTTTTATTATATTGAAAATTTGGGGTGTTACAGTCCTCGGGTCGAGGTGCGCCAGAAGAAGGCAGTAAGTGCGGAGCGTGGCTCCGTGTGAAGGTACTCCGAGACAAAGTCCTCGGAGGCGAGGCACTTCGAAGGGTACTCCGGAAGGAGTGACTTCGGAGTGTGGTGGATCAAGTCCTCAGTAGAGGTAAGGGTTCGAAGTGTGCTCTGGAGGGAGACACTCGAAGGATACCCGACGAAGGTCTCAGAAGTTGAGGTGCATCGAAGGCATGGTCCGGGTGAGGCTCGTCGAGGAGTGTGCTCGGGGAGAGACACTGCGACGAAGTGCTCATGGAATGCTTCATGCGGAGGCCTTGGACGAAGAAGGGACTTCGAAGGGTGGTACTCCGAAGGTGGGGCTTCGGAGTGACGCAGGCTTCAGAGTGAGGCTAGCTCCGGAGCGAGGTTGACTTGTGGCGCTTCGGCCATGCATGGCTTTGGTACACGGACTGACGGAGTTCGAGCTGGGAATAGCTGCGAAGCCGTGGTGGTCCACTCCGGAGGTGGTGGTGCGAAGGCCCAAGGGCTTTGACGGCTTCGGCTCAAAACCGTCACTGTATCGGAGGCTGACTTCGGTGAAGCGAAGGCTATCAGGCTCAAGGCTTCTCACCGAAGCTACCGCACCCCTCGCATGTGAAGGGGGGCTTTAGAAGAGTCCAAGACTGTAAAGGCTAACAGTGTCTGCTCTACAAAAAGCTGACGTTGTCTCCTCTGCAAAGCTGACAGAGAAGCCTCCAAATAAAAGTTGACTACCTTTTGTACCCCTCTGTTCTGTAGAGACAAAACTGGTGTAAACCCTAGGGGTAAAGTAGTCAATTCACTTGGGTGAATAGTGGCTATAAATATGGGGGATGGGTAGGTAACATTTAACACTTTGAGCATACACTATTGAGCTCCTGTACTAGCCACCACACTTTGTATTCATCCTGTTAGTTCATTTATTGTGTTCCTTGTTCAAGCAGCGAAGCCCTACTTCTGTGTTCATTTCTCTGCTTGAGCTTGTTTGCATACCTCGCTAGTAGTAGTGCACCGAAGCCTGTCTAGGCGAAGTGTGTTTTGTGTGAAGTGTGCTTTTCAATGTGCGTTCGCTCTGTGTAACAGGAGGCTAGACCTCGCTGCTTACTAGCGAAGCCCTAATCAAAGCCCGTGTTTCTTATCGTGTCTAAGTCCCTAGCGAAGTCTGTTAGTGTGCGTTTATACCTTCGAAGTACGAAGCCCAGCACGAGTTGTTGTCGCTAATTCTTTGGTCGAAGTCCTCAGAGGGTAGTCCACTCGTGCGAAGGGTGAAGTGCGAAGCCCGCTCGAAGCACCCTGTGTGTGGAGCCTGCACTGACTTAGCTGAGTTGATTTTTCGGGGTTGTGGGTGGAGCGAAGTCTTCTTGACTTTGAACTTTTGCTCCCTTGCGAAGCCTGTGTTCGGAGCTGTAAATTACCTCCGAACTAGACCTTCGAAGGTTGTGTTCGAAGCCTGTTCCGCAGAAGACAGAATTAAAAACAGAAGGCTGTTTTTAGCCCGAAATTTTAAAAAGCTCCCATTTACCCCCCTCTGGTCGCCGTTTCCGGTCCAACAGTGATGAACTCCTCTGCGAGGTCCCTCATGCTCATCATTGCTGCCACCTTCCGTTTAGGCTGGTCTTCACCACCCCTTCACGCCGATATGAGATAAGGGCATTGGTACTCCGAAGGGGAGAGTTCGCGCCGACGGAGGCACAGAACCACTCTTTATCCCACTTCGAGTACCATTTGCTGTTGACAGCCCTCGCCGGGAAGGCGTCTTGGAACTCCCTCCAAAGCTGGAAGTTTGCGCTGCCGAAGGCCAAAGCCCTCTTGACGCGGTCTGTGCCCTCCCTCGGCTTTGGCTGGCAGTTGGCGTCGTGAAGAGCGATGAAGACATCTGCACGGCCCTCGCAACCTTCGGCCCTCATGGCCCATTCGAAGACAGCAAGCCTCGCCACGGCGTTGGGCGAAAGCTGTGGAAGCTCGAGGTTGTAGGCCTTGAGGACTTCGATCATCATCCCCACTGCTGGTAGCCCGAGGCCGGCTTCGAAGAAGGCTTCGAACACTACCACTTCGTCGGCCCGAGGCCTCGGTATGGCCTCCGACTTCTCCGGGACTCTGAGTTGGATCTTCGCTGCAATCCTCCCTTCGCAGGCCCTCTGGACAGATTCCTCTGTGGAGATCGAGGCCCTCATCTCTAGCATTTGCTCAAATTTGTCGGATGGCGTCCGAAGGTCCCTCGGCCCCAGCCGCCTCGGTGCAGGCTTCGCTGCCGCAGCCACCGCTGCTTGCAGTTGGGTGGAGCTCGAGCTCGGGCCCAAGGCCAAGGCCTTCGAAGCTGCCTTCTTCGGCATTTTTGTGGGACTTCGGCGCGAGGGGCTAAAGCTAGCGAGGGGTGCTTCGCGCGAAGCTAAGGAGGAGAAGAGAGCGAAGGATGTAAGGCGCTGAGAAGAAAGCAAATGAGAGCGTGCCGAAGCCGCACGCGGTAAACCCCTATTTATAGGCGGTAAGAATTCCGACGGTTCGTGGGCCGAACCCACTGGCAGGTGGTCTTCCAGCGAAGGCGAAGCGGCCCAGCGCGGGGTAACGGTCAATTTTCAAGCCGTTGCGGAGCCAGTTGATCTCCCCGAGGTCATTCTGACAGCTGGCGGAGGCAGTTATTACCTGTGAATTTCGAAGTCACCTTCGGTCCATGCCTCGAAGGCTGTAGGACCGAAAGTAGCGACCAGAGGGGGGGTGAATGGGCGCCTAAAAAATTCTTTCGAATCAATGGCCTGCTCCCAAAACCCAACGCACCTCGACAGACTTAGCAAGGAAAAATAAACAGATCAACAGGACCTAAAAAGATCTAGCCTAAAAACGACCGGTGTCCTAATCGAAAAGACACCAACACAGTGCTAATAGACAGATTAAAAAACTACTCACAGATTAATCATTAGATTCAACAAGTATTTAATTAAACTCATAGTTCACACAAATGTGTAGACATAAAACAAATGTTACGGTTATCATGCATTTAAACAGACATATGACATGCAATTGGATTTACACAGATTAATCAATGTATATGCATATCACAGAATAAAAATAACTGAACAACAAAAACTCTGTTTATGCTCGTAAATCAAGACAAGGCGAAATTACCATATAGAGCAATTTTAATCCGGCTAAAACTATGAGACAAAAAGCATAGACACGATTTTCGAGGAAAAAGTAATTAGTTTAATCCTAATCGTGTTGCTACAGTGGTACCTTGATTTGCGTGCGCTAATAGCTCCTGGTTCCTGGTTTCTTCGCTCACATGTCACATGATTTGGATGACGAAGCCTCGATCTGCGTGCGCCTGGAAGTCCTTCGAGAGCCAACCAGACCCTACTGGTTTCCTCGCCGTGGCTTGCAATTGAAAACACTAAGCAGCCTAGCTGCCGGCTTCACGTGGCCTTCCTGCTGCGCACGCCGAACGGAGGAGAAGCACTCAAGTGCTGTCCGCACGCAAGCCAAGAGTCCAGGTGGCCAAGCGATCACGACGGCTAATGCATCACGGAAGAGATGCGCCGAGAGAGAAAACTCTCGGTGAGAAGAGAAAAAGAATCCTGGTGGCGGCGGAAGAACAGTGGAGAGGAAAGAAAAATTTGACCCACGAATTTTAGAGATCTGGAAAGTGTATTTCAAAAATGGGTGCCCTAACCCTAGGCTATTGGGGCCTATTTATAGGCAGCCCAATAAATGGGTAAAATGCAGAAATACCCCTAGGGTTTTTTACAGACGCTAAAATAAATGGAAAAGACCAAACTGCCCTTAGGATATTTTTACAGACTCGACTGACAGACTGTGGGCCTAAAGGCAAAATAGTAAAAACCTAAATAAAGGTAACTTGTCCTGATGCGGAGCTTTCGTAGCATCTACGCCTTCGCCTCAGGACGGTCAGATCCGAAATCAACGGTCGTCAGTTTTGCGCCGAAACTGACAAAGCGTCCACCGTCTTCGCACCGGGTACCCGGATTGGGCCGGCCCGATTCCGCGGCTCCCTCAGCCCGGCAATCACTCGCCGCCCGTGTACCTGAGTCAATCCCGGTCAACAGTCCAGTGGATCCTCTGCTGCTCCTAGCCCATGTACCCGGATTGGGCCAGCCCGACTTCGCGGCCCCTCTGCCCGACAGTCGCTCGCTGCCCGTGTACCTGAGTCACACGCGGCCCAGACGCAGCAGGTCTTCTCTCTCTTTTCAGTCCTCTTTGACTATCGTTGACAATGACTCATCACATCTGGAGCCATGAGGTCCACGCTATTCAGCATGGCTCCTCAATCTCCCCCTTGATGAGTGCATTGTCAACACTTCTCTTCTTCAGCTTTCAGTACCTGCAAGCAACCGTGGAAACACGAAAACAAAACACAAGAAAACAAAGAAGAAGAAGAAAAAAAAAGTTTTAACCCTAATGACCAAAAGCCGAACAAAAGCAAGAAACGGTCATTATGATTAACCAAAAGTAAAAGCTCAAAATGAGTGCAGTCTCAGAAACATCAACAAGGATATCAAAAGAGTAAGGACAAACGAGACAAAAACTCCCCCTGAAACAAATCCCAGAGAAAGTCAAAACTCCCCCTTAAACTCTTATACCAAAATTTCTCCCCCTTGTTGACAAGTGAACTCATCAAGCACTCTAAAAACGACACTGACTCCCCCTGAAATGCAACTCCCCCTTAAAATATGCAATGAATGCAACTGGGGTGCAAGTGGAGTGCAGAAAGCATGCTTCTCAGATATGATTGACTGCAATTACAACATCTAACAAGTATAGCAAAAGACATATTGTCTAAGACACATGGCATGATCAGTGCAACAGATGATATCTAAAGAAAGTCATTAGCACGCATTTTTCAGTTTTTGCAAACAAAGGCATCACCACATTTTCAGTTAACAAGCGAGGTAAGACATGAGATGCAGAAGCTAACTGATATCTACCAAGATAAGCATTGTCCAAAACAAAGTGCTTCAGCAAACTTGTTGTCTTTTTAATTTTCAGGCTTTTTCATTTTCCTTTTTCATTTGTGCCAAGGGTTATTTGCATGTCAAACCTTATGCTAACCGACCAAGTCAAGCCTAGGCCAAAACTGGACCATCGGAAGCTTAAGACATTGGTCTTGGCATACACTACATTGTCCTAGTTCATACCAAAGTGCTATGGTAAGCAGTCCAGAACAATGCAATGCGACAAAGCAAACCCACTTGGATCTTTTCAACTCAAGCATAAAAAAAGGCATGGAATTTTCATTCATTTTTTGATTTTTTATCATTTTTATAGCATATTTTCCATGTTAAAGCATAAAGATGTCCAAGTTGCATATCTGCATCTATGTGATGAACTAGCTACAAGGCATGTAACAGATAGCAAAAACACTCAGCCTACACATGCTAGTTACCAGAAGCAATGGTGATCATTTTTCAAGTTTGAAAGCACAAAAACCATGCATATGACAGATATCAGACATATCAAATGAACTGAAACAAAGCATGATCATCGACAGGTAATCAAAAGCATGTACCAGCTAGAATAAGTAAAGCAGTTCAATCATATAACAGAAGCAGGCTCAAAAGTGTGATATGTGAATATGTATGATATGAACACACACAAAAAGACTCAAGAAAAGAGTAAAGAAGAAAGAAAAACTGACGCAAAATATCCTAGAAAGGATACACAACACCCAAATCCCCTCGTAAACGCTCAAAAGTAGACTGATCTAGGGGTTTGGTGAAAATGTCAGCCAACTGATGATGGGTATCAACATGAACAAGGTCAATGACACCTTTCTCATATTGATCCCGCAAAAAGTGAAAGCGCACATCAATGTGTTTGGTTTTTGAATGAAGACATGGGTTTTTCCCTACACTAATAGCACTGGTGCTGTCGCAAAACAAAGGAACTCTGGTAGGAAAGAACAACCCAAAATCTCGCAGAGTGGAAATCATCCAAACCAACTGTGAGCAGCAGCTAGCAGCAGCTACATACTCAGCCTCTGTGGTCGAAAGAGCAACTCCAGATTGCTTTCGAGAAGACCAAGAGACAAGAGACGAACCAAGAAACTGGCAAGTACCGGAAGTCGACTTGCGATCCAACCGGCACCCACCAAAGTCAGCGTCCGAAAAACCAGATAAATCAAGAGAAGATGATGCTGAATAGTAAAGACCGAGATCAGGCGCATAGGTAAGATACCTGAAGATGCGCTTGACAGCTTGCCGATGAGACGCGCGTGGTGAAGACTGGAAGCGCGCGCACAGTCCCACGGCGAACTGTATGTCTGGCCTCGTCGCCGTCAAGTACAGCAGCGAACCGATCATCCCTCGAAACTCTCTCTCATTGACCTTGACGCCGCTCTCGTCCTTGTCCAGGCCCCCAGATGTACCCATTGGGGTCATCTGAGGCTTCAGCTCTCCACCAAAGTCGAATTTCTTCAACATGTCCCGAGTGTACTTACCCTGGTGGATGAAGGTGCCGTCCTTGGTCTGCTTGATCTGGAGCCCTAGAAAATACTTGAGCTCACCCATGAGGCTCATCTCGAACTCGCTGTGCATCTGCTCAGAAAACTTGGACACAAGATCATTAGTAGTACCGCCAAAGATAATATCGTCCACGTATATCTGAGCGACTAAAAAATCTGAAGCATCTCTGAGCAAGAAGAGAGTCTTATCCACAGAACCCATCACAAAGCCTTTTCCCAACAAAACTGCTTTAACCGGTCATACCAAGCCCTGGGGGCTTGCTTTAACCCGTATAAAGCTTTCTGCAATTTAAAAACATGTCGAGGAAACTTGGGGTTTTCAAAACCGGGGGGCTGCCTAACATAAACCTCCTCCTCTATGTATCCGTTCAGAAAAGCACTCTTGACGTCCATTTGAAAAAGCTTAAAACCCTTCGAAGCGGCAAAAGCTAAAAGAATGCGAATGGACTCAAGACGGGCAACAGGGGCGAAAGTTTCTTCAAAATCAATACCTTCCTTCTGGCAGAAACCCTGGGCAACTAGTCGAGCTTTGTTGCGCACCACAACCCCATCTTCACCTTGCTTGTTCTTGAACACCCACTTGGTGCCTATGGGGTTGCATCCTGGTGGCAGCTCTACTAGAGTCCAAACCCGATTGCGGACAAAATTCTCAAGCTCTTCTTGCATGGCATTAATCCAGTTCGAGTCAGAAAGAGCATGAGAAATGTCTCTGGGCTCAAAAGATGCAACAAAAGCAGATTCAGCAAACACAGCAAGAGAGTCAACAGACGAACGCAAAGTTCTTGAAGACACATCACCGATGATGAGCTCTGAGGGGTGATCACGCTGAACTGCTCGGGATCCCTGGTGATCTGAAGTCACCTCACCGGAGTCAGCAGCTGGCACTTCTGGACTCGACTGAGGGGGCTCGATCGAAGTGGAAGAAGTGATCAGAGGTCCGCCCTCGTCCTCAGTCGAGGTCTCAGAAGGTGTGGGCTCTGCAGGAGGTGCAGAAGGCCCACCCTCATCAGCAGCTGGAGTATCCTCATCTTCCTCGAAGATGGACTCTCCGAGCTCACCATCACCAGAAAGCTCAAAAGAAGGAGATGAAGAAGGCAAGGACTCATCAAAAGAAACCTCGCAAGTCTCGACAAGCTGCTGGGAGTCGAGGTTCCAAACACGAAAGCCTCGAGAATACAAAGCGTAACCAAGAAAAACACCATCCCAGCAACGAGACTCAAACTTGTCCAAATGCCCTCCCTTCTTGAGCACAAAGCACTTGCAGCCAAACGCTCGCAAGTGACTCACCTTGGGCTGTCTGCCAAACCGCAACTCATATGAGGTCTTACCTAGGTAAGCTCTAAGAAAAATGCGGTTGGCCAAATAGCAAGCCGTGTTCATGGCTTCAGCCCAAAAGCGCCTAGGAGTCCTGTGCTCATCGAGCATCGTCCTGGCCATCTCGACTAGCGTGCGGTTCTTTCGTTCCACAACGCCATTCTGTGGGGGAGTGTAAGGAGCAGAAAACTGATGATCAAGACCCTGATCACTGCAGAAGCTGACGAACTGAGAGTTCTTGAACTCAGAGCCGTTGTCGGAGCGAATTGCTCGCATCCGACCATTGTTCTCATTCTTCAGCTTCAAAATCAGGTCATGAACAAAATGAAAAGTTTCATCCTTAGACTCCAAAAAGAAAACCCACGAGAATCGAGAAAAGTCGTCAACAATCACAAGTGCGTACCACTTCCCACCGACTGAGCGTACCCGAGCTGGACCGACAGTGTCCATGTGTAACAGCTCGCCCGGATACGAAGTCATCACCTGAGTCACAGGTGCGTGAGAAGCGGCAACCATTTTCCCGTGACGACAGGGATGGCAAACTAGATCCTTCTCCATCTTAAGCTTGGGCAATCCTCGGATGAGGTCCATAGAGCTCAACCTGACTAGCAGGTCAAAACTCAAATGGCCTAACCTCCTATGCCACTTCCAGAGCTCTGAAGAAGATCCAGCAATCAAACAGCGAGAAGGGCCAAAAGAACTAGAGAAGTCAATTCGAAAAACTTTACCGAAAGGTAAGATCTGGCAAATCAAAGACCCTCTAGAATCAATCACAGAAGAGTTGCCCTTCTTAAAACGCACCTCCAAACCATCCTCAAGAAGTTGCGAAACAGAGATCAAATTGAAGTTCAAATTTCCAACCAAAGCAACGTTCTTCAAAGAAAAATGGTCTGAAATGCGAATTGAGCCAATGCCACTTACTTTCCCTTGACCACTGTTCCCGAAAGTGATGTACTCTTTGGAGCTCGGGGGAGTGAGACTGGAGAACCATCTGCGATGTCCCGTCATGTGGCGAGAACACCCTGAGTCCATGATCCAAACGTCCTCCAGTCCCTGATCCTGCACAATCAGTGGTTGTAAGTGGGAGCAAATGGTCCGGCACCGGGTTTAGCAAAAGAGCTAAACTAGTGTCGAGCCATCTGCTCAAAAGACGGAAAGCAGAAATCATCAGAAAAGCTTGGACCATAACGCGGCTCAAAGCGCGGTCCTCGGTTCTGCCTAAAACCTCGGCCACGAGGTCCAGGACCATAGCCAAAACGGCCTGAAGCTCTGCCGGAACGAACACCACCATCTGGAGCACGGGCATGAAAGCCGTCTCCTCTACCACCACCTACACGACGCGGCCTGGCCTCCAGCCTCTCCCCGCGTCGAGGAACACGCAGTCTACCACCCTGCTGGTAGAACTGCTCCTGACCACCACGAGCACGCTCTGCTCTCTCAACCCGCTTCCTCCTGAAGCAAAACTCCGCAAGATGCCCGTCTCTCTGACAGTACTCACAATGATAGGTGGGCTTCTTGGGATGTGGTTGAGGCTTGGGGTTCTTGGGCTTAGTGGTGTTTGGTGTCGGTTTCTTGGGTTGAGAGGGTCCAGGAAGAGAGTCTAGAGAAGTGTGGAGAAGTTTGGGCTTTGGAACCCAGATGGGCTTCTTGGGTGGAGCTTTGGGTGGTTCATGGATCACTCCATCCTTGGGCTGACAAGCCTGGGAAGACTCAGTGGAATGGGTCTTAGGATATCTCTGCTCAGGAGTCATTTTACTCCACTCCACTGCCCGGCTAATGGCACTCTCAAAGTCAGCCTTGGTGTAGGTATAACCTACCCCAAACCCATCCTGCCTCTTGAACTGCTGGATCATCATGCCGAGCTGTGGCTCCCTGGCACTGATCCAACTCAGGATAGACCGGAGGTAAAAATTCTCATTCTGAGAATCAGCTAGCTCTTCTCTCAAGGCAGCTAGAACCTCCACCTGAGACAAGCAGGTCTCACACTCGCTATCTATCTGGACAGACTTCTTGGCTTTCAGCTTAATCAACTCCATTCTAAGAGACAGACAGTTCTCACAGACAGTGGGTGGAACTGACAATGTCTCAAGCTCTAGCCTAGTCTGCGCAAGCTCAGCTCTCACTCTCTCCAAATCACCCAAATGCGCATCGCCCTTGGCTTTCAGCTCAGCTAAACTAGCAAGATGAGATGGGCAATCAGCACAGGGTACGACGACAGTGGCTTGAGCATCTTTCAGCTCCAGCTGAGTGCTTTCAAGCTCAGTGGCCAAAGCGTCCCTCTCATCAACCCTTTCTGTGTACCTGGACTTCAGAGTCGACAGGTCACACAGAAGCACCTCACACTTTGGGCACTCACTGCTATCACCCAAGCAAGGGGAAGAAGATAGACTCTCAATTCTGCCGTTGGCCACGGCAAGCTCACTCTCTAACTCATCTATCCTCTTCTTAGCCCCTCTAAGCAGTTTTTCCCGATACTTTAACTCCTGACGATTGCTTTCAAGTAAATCAACGATTTCGCGTTCATAGGATGATACCTTTTCGTTGTCGTCGTCGTCGGAGTCATCGGAGGAGCTCTTCTCTTTCTTATCCCCAAGAGCCATTGAGCAGAAACTCTTGCGGGATCTTCGGCGCTGATGTGAGCGGCTCTTCGGTCTGTCACCGAAGGCCATGAAGCAAAGGCCTGCTGGATCATCCTTGTCCTTCCCCTTCCTGATGATGATCTCCTCATCGCTCGAGCTCGATGAAGAGGAAGAAGACGTGGACCGCTTGGAGTAGCTTTTCTCCATCTCAGCGAAGAAGGCCTTGTCGCGCTTCTTGTTCTCTCGCCGGTAGTCCTTCAGGGCCTTTCTGAAGAATCTGGTCTTTGGCTTGCCCTTGTTGAAGGAGGAGCTGTCGAGCTTGCCGGAGTCGTGGAAGCCACCACCGGTGCCCTTCTTGTGGCCATTGCGCTTGGGGCAGTCGGCGATGAAGTGTCCTGGATCACCACACTCAAAGCATCCGGTCTTTGTGCCGTGTCTTTTGAACATCCTCTTATCATAGACACGACGCACCCGGTTGTTAAAAAGACACAAATCATCATCTCCCAACGACTCAAGCTGATCCTTAGTGATAGACATCAAAGAGAACCCAACACAACTCACAGAAGAGGGATCAACAGAAGGTGTAGCAAGGGCCAGAGACTTTGATCCAGAGCCAGTGAGATTTGATCTCAACTGGGTATCAACCTCGGTGGCCTTCAGCTTGCTAAACAAATCAGAAATGGTCAAGGTATCATAAGAAGTGCTCTCAATGATAGAGGATACCTTGATCTCCCAGATCTTTGGATCCAAGGTATGAAGAACCTTGAGCGCCTGTTCGTGATCTGAGACTAACTGAACACCCTCAGCCTTGTTGTCCCGAAGCTTGTTTATGATCGACTGAAAACGACCAAACAACGCTTCAACAGATTCACCCGGCTTTTGTGTGAAGTTCTCGTACTCACGCCGGTAGGTCTGATAGAGCCGAGCCTTGACCTGAGCTGTCCCCTCATGGTGTGCCTGGAGGGTAGCCCAGATCTCTCTCGCAGTGGAGAGATGGCTCACACGCTCAAACTCAGTGGGACCCAAACCAGAAAACAAGATGTTCACCGCTTTGCTATTGTTCACATGCTGGGCGATGATACCAGGAGAATCACGCTCAGCAACTGGCAATATGACAAACGTAGCGTGAACGCAAATGTCCCAGATGTCCGAGCTTTGGCTCATGAGATAGGCTCGCATGCGAGTCTTCCAATAATTATAGCCATAAGCTTCCAAGGACGGGACCTTGCCAGGAGAAGTCATGATCACTACTGGGGTTTAGAACCGGTTAAGGTATGGAAAAACCCTAACCAGGCTCTGATACCACTTGTAGGACCGAAAGTAGCGACCAGAGGGGGGGTGAATGGGCGCCAAAAAAATTCTTTCGAATCAATGGCCTGCTCCCAAAACCCAACGCACCTCGACAGACTTAGCAAGGAAAAATAAACAGATCAACAGGACCTAAAAAGATCTAGCCTAAAAACGACCGGTGTCCTAATCGAAAAGACACCAACACAGTGCTAATAGACAGATTAAAAACTACTCACAGATTAATCATTAGATTCAACAAGTATTTAATTAAACTCATAGTTCACACAAATGTGTAGACATAAAACAAATGTTACGGTTATCATGCATTTAAACAGACATATGACATGCAATTGGATTTACACAGATTAATCAATGTATATGCATATCACAGAATAAAATAACTGAACAACAAAAACTCTGTTTATGCTCGTAAATCAAGACAAGGCGAAATTACCATAGAGCAATTTTAATCCGGCTAAAACTATGAGACAAAAAGCATAGACACGATTTTCGAGGAAAAAGTAATTAGTTTAATCCTAATCGTGTTGCTACAGTGGTACCTTGATTTGCGTGCGCTAATAGCTCCTGGTTCCTGGTTTCATCGCTCACATGTCACATGATTTGGATGACGAAGCCTCGATCTGCGTGCGCCTGGAAGTCCTTCGAGAGCCAACCAGACCCTACTAGTTTCCTCGCCGTGGCTTGCAATTGAAAACACTAAGCAGCCTAGCTGCCGGCTTCACGTGGCCTTCCTGCTGCGCACGCCGAACGGAGGAGAAGCACTCAAGTGATGTCCGCACGCAAGCCAAGAGTCCAGGTGGCCAAGCGATCACGACGGCTAATGCATCACGGAAGAGATGCGCCGAGAGAGAAAACTCTCGGTGAGAAGAGAAAAAGAATCCTGGTGGCGGCGGAAGAACAGTGGAGAGGAAAGAAAAATTTGACCCACGAATTTTAGAGATCTGGAAAGTGTATTTCAAAAATGGGTGCCCTAACCCTAGGCTATTGGGGCCTATTTATAGGCAGCCCAATAAATGGGTAAAATGCAGAAATACCCCTAGGGTTTTTTACAGACGCTAAAATAAATGGAAAAGACCAAACTGCCCTTAGGATATTTTTACAGACTCGACTGACAGACTGTGGGCCTAAAGGCAAAATAGTAAAAACCTAAATAAAGGTAACTTGTCCTGATGCGGAGCTTTCGTAGCAGCTACGCCTTCGCCTCAGGACGGTCAGATCCGAAATCAACGGTCGTCAGTTTTGCGCCGAAACTGACAAAGCATCCACCGTCTTCGCACCGGGTACCCGGATTGGGCCGGCCCGATTCCGCGGCTCCCTCAGCCCGGCAATCACTCGCCGCCCGTGTACCTGAGTCAATCCCGGTCAACAGTCCAGTGGATCCTCTGCTGCTCCTAGCCCATGTACCCGGATTGGGCCAGCCCGACTTCGCGGCCCCTCTGCCCGACAGTCGCTCGCTGCCCGTGTACCTGAGTCACACGCGGCCCAGACGCAGCAGGTCTTCTCTCTCTTTTCAGTCCTCTTTGACTATCGTTGACAATGACTCATCACATCTGGAGCCATGAGGTCCACGCTATTCAGCATGGCTCCTCAAAGGCCTGTTTTCTCTGAAGTTGTAATTTCTGGGTCATTTGTCCCAAGGGCGCGCACATCCCTTCGTCCCGAAGGCCTGCACGCGAGGGGCTACTGTTGGGGGAATAGTTTTCCCTTGAGCAGGGGCCAAATGACGTCTGCCTCCAACAGCCTTCAGCTCGGAGCTCAACACTGTTGAAGCCTGTTCCTTCCAGAAGAAGTTGTTTCCAAGTCCAGGGTACACTTCGGAGCCTGCTGGGGCGAAGCCCCCGAGCCCCGTCGAAGCCCTCTGGAACAAGGTCCCTCGGAGCCCTCCGGAGCGAAGCCCTCAAGATTCCTTGAAGATTGCCAGAAGTTGTCTCCGCCTTACTTCGAAGCTAGCCTCCAGGCCTTGTTCGGAGTTAGCCTTAGAGCCTTTTCGGAGTTAACCTTCGAGTTCCCTTCGGAGCACCTTAGAGCCAGCCTCCGGACCCTATCCGGCCAGTTCAAAGCCAACTCTCTGAAACCTCAGTTCAGAGCTCAGTTCGGAGCCTAGTTCAGAGTATGCTTCGAAGCCTCCTTCGGAGTGTACTTCGAAGCCTCCTTCGCAGCCTCCGCTAGAAGAGCTCCGGCCCATACTCCGAACCCAAGAAATATCTGCGCCTCACTACAGTGTAGAGGCCATACCGGGGGCCCCTCCGCTCCTGGTATGTCGTTTATCCTGGTCAAAGTGTCACGTTGTCTGACACGTCTGTAAAGCTGTAAAGCACTTTTGTACAGTAGCTAGCTCTTTTTTCCCTTTTTACCCCTATGAGCCTAGGGCTTATAGACGGCATTTTGGTCTTTTCCTTAAGGCCTGCGTGCCTATAAAAGCAGGGCCAAGCCCTTGTAACGGGGGACCTAGCAAGGGCCATGAGACCCTGGAGCTTACCACTCCATACCGAGGCATACCATGCCAAATCCACCACAAACTGGACGTAGGGCTATTATCCCCTAGGGGAGGCCCGAACCAGTATAAATTCTTTCTCCCTCTGCGAGAACCCTTCGAGGTTCATTTTACACTCCATATACACATATACTAGACCTGTGGTGTAGCTAACTAAATTGCTACAACATGTCCGAAGAAGAAAATATTGCTGAAGAACAAACAAAGCAAAACGCTGAACAACTTCGAAGCTAGGAGAGAAGCCCCGAGCGACTTCGAACTTGGGCTGAACTTAAGTAGGAACAAAAAGATTTTCGAGATTCGAAAGGAGGGAGAGGAGTTAAATGTAACAATAAAACTCCCGGCTCCAGAACTAGTCGTTCTGACTTTAGTGGTAGTTCTAGGGATCGAAGAGGTCTTCGTTTCCTTCTTGGTATAGATATAGACTTTTCATGATGTAATGTAATCTGTTCGAATGATAAAGATTAAAGTTTCAAAATTGTCTCCCTACTTCCCAGCCCCTCTTTTGGTGTAAGCCCCTTCGAAATTCGTCTAAGGTGGTTACGCGCAACGAAAATAACTTTAGTTAGGAGTACAATTTTGGACGCTCAAAGCCCCTTAACAACTTAGAGATTGATTAAATATCAAAAATGTCTTCGACTACTTGGAGTTTGAAAACTTGTAACTTTGTACCTTTTTGTTTGAATGTGGTCACTTCGGACTCTTTTTTTGGATACCTTAGCATCCAAAACAATTGGTTGCTTTGGACTCTTTTTATAAACATTCTAAGCTATTAGCTCAAAGTCTGTTTTGTTTGGCCTCCTTCGGCTCTTTTTGCGAATGCTATCAAACCAATGGTTTGGAATTCGCATAATGGTCTCCTTGGACTCTTTTTACGGATGCTTTCAAGCCGGAGCTTGAAATCCGTATCATTTGGTCTCCTTGGACTCTTTTTACGGATGCTTTCAAGCCGGTGGCTTGGAATCCATTTTTTTGTTACTTTCCCACCTCGTCAGAAGCTTCGAACCGGTGGTTCGAAGTCCGCAAAATTGGTTCAAATGAATGACACTTCCCTCACATCCAACTTCATTACTCCAGTGCGTCAACTAGAAGTATGAAGTGTTTGAGAGGTAGGCATTATCTGAACCATGAACTTTATTAATTCGAGTGTTTATAGATGATTACAAGGAGCCCCTTATGCGAAATATCGCTTTAAGTGCTCCGCATGACAAGCATGCTTTGGCTCTTCGCCTTCTAAATTAGCTAGTTTAAAAGAACCAGGGCGTCCTGGACGAAGTATAATATATGGACGTTCCCATTTATTTCCTAATTTCCCTGGTGCTATGATGCTTCGCAAAACTAAGTGACCTGGCTTAAGTTCATTGAGCTTAACCTTCGGGTCATACCAAGTCTTCGTTTGTTGTTGATACTTCGACAAATTAGCCACAACTCGAACCCTTCTCTCTTCTGTTAAATCAAGCAAAGCTTGTCTTTCTCCTTCTACTTCAGGTTCGATGGTGGGGAGAGATCCTCCTTTGAGCTCTGTCGGTGTCATAGCTTCATCTCCAAATAATAATATGAAAGGAGTAAAACCTGTGGACCGTATTTGAGTGGTCCGGATGGACCATAAAATCTTCGGGTGCTATTCGGTCCACAGCCCCTTTGCTAACCCTACTATTCTTCGATTCAAGCTTGATAGAATATTACCATTAGCCCTTTCGACAGCTCCGTTAGACTGAGGATGGCGCACAACAGCAAAGCATATTTGTATGCCAAGATCTTCGCAAAACTTCCTGAAGGGCTCTACATCAAACTGTGTCCCATTGTCAACCATGAGCTGTCGAGGCACTCCGAATCTGCATATAATATTCTTCCAGAAGAACTTTTGCACATTATTCGAAGTGATAGCTGTGAGGGGTTCCGCTTCGACCCACTTGGAAAAATACTCAATTGCTACCACTGCGAATTTCAGATTTCCTTTTGCTACTGGGAAGGGGCCAATGAGATCCATGCCCCATCTGGCCATGGGCCAAACTGGAGCAATGACTCGAAGAGTTGTTGGCGGACGATGAATTCGTCTTCCCATCCATTGACAACCTTGGCATGTGCGTACTAAGCTCTCCGCATCAGCTACTATTGTAGGCCAATAAAGCCCCTGGCAAAGTGTTTTTCCTGCCAAAGCCCGAGGAGCTAGATGGCTACCACAAAGGCCTTCATGAATTTCTTGGAGCATCTCTTGACCTTCGGCTTGAGATATACATCGGAGCAGAGGGGAACATACTCCGGCCTTGTAGAGAATACCATTGATTACAAGATAATTTCGAACTCTTAACTTCAACCTCGAAAGCTATGGTCCTTCAGGCAAATTTGCTTCACCTTATAACAATTCCATAATTGAGCTCCGCCAATCAGTGCTTGGAATGCAAAGAACCTCCACAGAAGGGATTTGTGGCACCGAAGGCGAAGTAAGCTCTTCGTAAAAGGCTCCTTCTGGAATGTCCATAGCTTCGGCTGTAGCTTTCGCTAAGGTATCAGCTTGCATATTTTCAGCTCTTGGTATACTTCGGATGGAAATTCCTTTGAATGCTGCTTCGATCTTATGGATCTCTTCCAAATATTTTGCAAGCTGCGGGTGGCAAACTTGAAAACTTTTATCAACTCTTGTAGCACCCAAAGCACGCGCCTTTCGAAGTCCTAACAAAATTCCTTCATACTTCACTATATTATTGGTGGACTTAAAGTTGAGCCTTGCGGAGTACATCGCTCTTTGCCCTGAAGGCAAAATTATTACTGCTCCGATGCCTATTCCAGAAGCTTGGAAAGCTCCGTCAGAGTATATAGTCGAAATTTCTTCATTTGACTTCTTCGGAGCCCATACTGCAGATGGAGTCCATTCTGCCAAAAATCTGCCACCACTTGTCACTTGATTGTTGTCCTTGCAACGAAGGAGGTGCCGAAGGGTGCTAGCTCAACAGCCCAGTTTCCAATTCTTCCCGTAGAATCTTTGCTTCGGAGCATATCTCCCAAGGGATACGAAGTTGGTACAACTACATTATGTGCTAGAAAATAATGCCGCAATTTCCTCGAAGCCATTATCAAAGCATAAGTGAACTTCTCAAGCTCGGAATATCTTGTTTTTGCTCCCGATAAGGCTTCGGATACAAAATATACTAGATTCTGCACCAACTTCCCATTGAAATCAACTTCTCTGACTAGGACTGCACTGACAGCAGAGCTAGTAGCTACAAGGTAGAGGAGTAGGGTTTCGTCCGCAATGGTCATAGTGAGTGTAGCGAGGTTGCTGAGATAATTTTTAATATCATCAAAACTCTTTTGACACTCCATTGTCCATGCAAAATCTTCGGACCCTTTCAATGCTTTGAAAATAGGCAAACTTCCCTCCGCAGACCTTGCTAGAAATCTGCTAAGTGCTGCTAGACGGCCAGTTAGCTTTTGCACCTACTTTAAATTTTCCGACGGAGCCATCCTTTGCAGTGCAATTATTTGAGTAGGGCTAGCTTCAATCCCTCTACTCGAAACTAGATACGCTAACAACTTTCGAGCCTGAGCCCCGAAGATACATTTTTGAGGGTTGAGACGGACTCCACATGCCCGAAGGCTATCGAATGTTTCTGCTAAGTCTAGGCTATGTTAGTGCTTTAAAACACTCTTTATTACAATATCATCCATATAGGCTTCTACATTGCGGCCTATTTGATGACCTAGAGCTTTAGCAATTAACCTCGAAAAGGTTGCCCCGACATTTCTTAAGCTAAAAGGCATTCTTACATAGCAGAAGACTCCCGAATAGTTACAAAGCTTGTTTTAATTTCATCTTCGCGCTTTAACCAGATTTGATGATAGCCAGAATACGCGTCGAGGAAGCTTAATAACTCTGAACCAACAGTGGAATCAACTAATTAATCAATTCGGGGCGTGGGATAGGGGCCACATGGGCATGCTTTATTCAAGGATGTAAAATCAATACACATGCGCCACTTCCCGGAGGATTTCTTTCTGACAAAGATTGGGTTCGCTAACCACTCCGTATGAGCTACTTCTATGATGATCCCTGCCTTCAGCAATTTTTTCACTTCTGCTTTAGCAAGGATAGCCCTCTCTATGGATAACTTCTGAGGTCCTTATCGAACAGGTCGAACCCTCGGGTTCACAAGCAAGCTATGCTCAATGATATCTCGACCGACTCCCAGAATGTATTCATCAAACCAAGCAAAGACATCCAAATTTTCTTCAACTACCTTTTCTAATGAAGTAGCGATTTCTGGAGGCAAATCTTTCCCGAACTGAAAAGAATAGTCTTTGTCATCTTTTACAATAACCTTCGTTATAATTTCTCCATCGGGGCTGGGTCTTGGGAAGGACTTCTTTGAAGGTTCACTTGGAGAAGAGATATCCTCCGGATTGCCTTGTACATTGTTCACTTGTCTCGGGTCAAGAGGGGGGCCATGACCATATTCTGCTCTTCGCACAATGGCTTGATCTCTGAAGACAGTGAGTACTCTTGCATTTGTGGGCATCTTCATACATAAGGGGCATCTACTACATCGAAGATTACTTCCTCCGTCCTTGCCAGGAGCCCCTCTCCGAAAGCAACCTCCAGACCTATCTGGCCAAGGGCATCAAGAGGAGGTCCTGCGAAGCCTTGCAGGGGACGAGCTGCAGGGAGGAGATGTTTCCTAGAGATATAGAGTTGATTGAATGCTTAAACGAAGATGATGTCCGCTGAACTCCCTCCGTCAATCAGCACTATCCGGACTTCAGTCCCCGCTATATCAGCAGTAATAACAAGGGGATCTGCATGTGGAAACTTTATGCCAGTTGCATCATCTGCAAAGAAAGATATCGACACAAGGGACCACTCGGGCATGGTAGCTGCAGATGAAGAAGTTCCAATATGGCTTACTTCTCGAACATATTCTCTTCGCTGTCTCGTTGACATACTGCCGAGGGTCCCTCCTCCGTAAATGGGGAGGACTACTCTTTTGCCCCGATCATGGCCATCTTCTTGCTTCAGGGGTGGCATAATATTGACCATCGGAGGTTGTCTTGTGGGGTCAAAGTTGTCTACACGTGCCACAGTCAGCACAGGCTCCGAACGTGCCTCGGAAGGGACTCAGTCAGTAGTGCCTCGACCAAAGGTCCTTTCAAGGTACTCGCCTCTTAAATCGAGTATAGACTTGCACGCATCAGTAGCGTGACTCCAATTCTCACCATGAACGCAGCAGAAGAAGGCCTGATCTTTGCCAGCAGGCTTCCCTGGCGGCCTCCAGCCACTGGTCTTGCTTCCCAAAGCTTGTGGATTTCTAGGAGCAAATTTCTGCGGAGGAGCAATGTTCATGACTTCGGAGCGAGGATGTTTTTGCCCCCGGTGCCTGTCATGCTGAACATCGATGCTAGGCCCCTGCAAAGGTGTTGAAGTCTTCGCTTCGAGCTTGACTTCTTGCAGGATTGAAGTTTATCAAGGAGGCACCGGCGGTCTGTTTCCGATGATGTTTATCAAGGAGGCCCGCATGGGTAACTCCCTCTCGGGCTGCATCAACCACGGACGACGTAGACTGTCCCCGTATTTGTGACTTCGTATGAGCGAAGCGCTTGAAAAATTGTCTTAAAGTTTCTCCAGGTAGCTGCTTCACCTAGAAAAGACTTCCTGTAGACATTGGGGGTACGAAGGTACCCTAAAAGTTACTTATAAACATCCTCCTTAACTGCTCCCAGGTTCTAATTGATCCTAGCTTCAATGACCAGAACCAATGCAAAGCCACCCCTTCGAGAGCAAGGGGGAAACACTTGGCCATGGTGTCTCGAAATCCTCCACTGGCCTCAATTGCCAAAGCATACGAACAGGAGAACTCCCCCGGATCCTCTTCTCCGGAGTACTTACAGAGCTTCGAAGTTTTAAACTTAGGGTCGAAGCGCACTTTCTGTAACTCAGGATGCAGCGGAGACTCACTATTGAAGGAAGCGTTCTCTGGGGCTTCAGGATAAATAAGATCGTCGCCTTGAGGCACTTCAGGAATGACCGGGGTGGCCCGAGAATGAAGCCTATCTGCGGCTTCTTGCCTCCACCTCGCCACTTCAGCTTGGAGACTAGCCATATAGGTCGCCATGTCGCCAAGACCATCTTCATTTCTTCCGGAAGGATCTTCTGGGTCTTGAGAACTGTACATATCAGTTCGAAACACAGTCGGAGTTGAAGGAGAGACTCTGTCTGGCCGAAGCATAGATGGAGTTGGAGGAGGAACTCCGTATGCTCGAGGAAGGGAATTCCCTTCGGGGGTCTGAGGTGGAGGAATTACTGAAGGTCCTCCGACCTCGACTGTATTCGAAGATCTTGCTCCGGAACTCCGAGGGGACCTCCAAGTAGCACTACCACCTAAACTCCGCTTAGGAGGCATGGTTCTGAGAACTTGGTAGAGAACGAAGTTTTTTGGACTAGGTTCCCCACGGACGGCGCCAACTGTTGGCGTAAAAGATTACGCTAACAGGTTTTCGGAGATTAAGAACTAACAAACAAAGTGTTTGTGAAATGAACAATTTCAATCCTCCGAATTGGATAATAGCTCGAAGCAGTTCGAAGTTGTGTATTGAATAACTGAGTATTCGATCCTCATTACAGGGTGAGAAGGGGGGTATTTATAGGTAAAAATATTAAGGAAAATACATTTTTACCTCTCTATTACAACCGACATAGTGGAAACTATTCGATACCCCTAATAGGGTTAAAATGGTAAAAGACTAATCTAATCAGAAAGAAGATAAGTCTTCCATCCTCGCTGGCAGATAAACTCTCTGAAGATTCAACCTTCGAAGTTATACTCCGAACAGAAGTCTGCATGGATTCTTCGAGCTTGATCATGTACTAAACCGGAGTTAATACTGGAACTTCAGTTTAGTAGATTGGGTTTGTCTTATTACTGTAGAGACCCCGAGGATGAAGTATTTCCCCCACACCCTTGAAATCCAGAAGAGTATAAAAACTCCCCCTAAAACAAATCCTAGAGAAAGCCAAAAATATCCCTCTAAACTCTTCTAAAAGATCAAATAACCCAAAACTTCCCCCCTTGTTGACAACTGGACTGATCAAGTGAGACTAAAAGCACTTAAAAGAGACACAAACTCAACTCCCCATAAAATGCATTTCTCCCTCAAAATATGCAATGAATGCAACTGAGGTGAAAGTGGAGTGTAAAAAGCATGCTTATTAGATATGATTAACAGACATTACAAATTCAAGCAAGCATAGCAGGGAATACTATCTAAGAAACATGGCTTGATCAGTACAGTAGAAAATATCCAAAGAAAGTCATTAGCACACATTTTCAGATTTTTGCAAACAAAAGTATCACCACATATTCTAGTTGACAAACAAAGTAAAGCATGAAATGCAAAGGCTAGCTATTATCTACCAAGATAAGCATTATCCAAAACTCAGAGCCTCAGCAAACTTGTTATCTTTATATTTTTCAGGTTTTTTATTTTCCTTTTTCATTTGTGCCAAAGGTTATTTGCATGTCAACCTTATGCTAACTGACCAAGTCAAGCCTAGGCTAGAACAAGACCATCAGAAGCCTAAGACATTGATTTTGGCATACATTACAATGTCCTAGTTCATACCAAAGTGCTATGGTAAGTAGTCTAGAACAATGCAATGCAACATAGCAAACCCACCTATATCTTTTCACTTAAGCATAAAAGGCATGTATTTTTCATTTTTCATGTTTTTTATTATTTTTATAGTATGTTATCCATGTAAAACTTATCGATGTCCAAGTTGCATATTTGCATCAAAGTAAAGGATTCAGCTACTAGGCATGTAAAGATAGCAAAAGCATTCAGCCTACACATGCTAGTTACCAGAATCAATGGTGATCATTTTTTAAGTTTAAAGCATAAAAGACATGCATATGACAGATATCAGATATATCATGTGAATTGAAGAAAAGCATGATCATCGATAGGTATTCAAAAGCATATACTAGCAGGAATAAGTAAAAGCAGTTTAATCATATAATAGAAGCAAGCTCAAAGTGTGGATATATGAATATGCATGATATGTACTCACACGAAAATACTCAAATAAAAGAGTAAAGAAGAAAAAAAGACTCAAAATATCCTAAAAGGGAAACACAACTCCCAAATCCACTCGCAAATGCTCAAAAGTAGACTGATCTAGGGGTTTGGTAAGAATGTCAGCCAATTGATGGTGGGTATCAACATGAACAAGGTCAATGACACCTTTCTCATATTTATCCCTCAAAAGTGAAAGTGCACATCAATATGTTTGATTTTTGAATGAAGACATGGGTTTTTCCCTACACTAATCGCGCTGGTGCTGTCGCAAAACAAAGGCACTTTGGCAGGAAAAGACAACTCAAAATCTGTAAGAGTAGAAATCTTCCAAACCAACTGTGAGCTAGCAACTAGAAGCACCTACATACTCTACCATAGTAGTGGAAAGTGAAAAACCAAGGAACTGGTAAGTACCGGAAGTTGACTAGCGATCCAGCCGACACACACCAAAATGAGCATCGGAAAAGCCAGATAACTCAAGAGATGACGATGCTGAATATTAAAGACCAAGATGAGGCGCATAGGTAAGATACCTTAAAATGCGCTCCACAGCCTGATGATGAGATGCGCACGGTGAAGACTAGAACTAGGTTCACAATCCCATGACAAACTGGATGTTTGGTCTTAGCGCAATTAGGTACAGAAGTGAACCGATTATCCCTCGATACTCTCATTCGTTAACCTTGATGCTAGTCTCGTACTTGTCGAGGCCTCCAGATGTGCCCATGGGGGTCATCTGAGGCTTCATCTCTCCACTGAAGTCGAACTTCTTCAGCATATCCCGCATGTACTTGCTTTGGTGGATGAAGATGTCGTCCGTGTAAATTTGAGCAATCACGAAATTTGAGCCATTTTTGAGAAAGAAAATATTTTTGTCCACATAACCCATCACAAAGCCATTCCCCAACAAAAACTGCTTCAAACGATCATACTAAGCCTTTGGGGCTTGCTTTAGACCATATAAAGCTTTTTGCAACTTAAAAACATGTCTAGGAAACATAGGGTTTTCAAAACTAGGTGTTTGCCTAACATAGACATTCTACGCTAAGTACTCGTTCAAAAAAGCACTCTTAACATCCATTTGAAAAAGCTTAAAATCTTTCGAAGCAGCGAATGCCAAAAGTATGTGAATGGACTCAAGACGGGCAATAGGGGCGAAAGTCTCTAAAAAATCAATACCCTATTTCTAGCAAAAACTCTGGGCAACTAATCGAGCTTTGTTGCACATCACAACCCCATCCTCCCCTTGCTTGTTCATAAACACCCACTTGGTGCCTATTGGGTTGCATCGAGGTGGCAGCTTAACTAGTGTCCAAACCCGATTGCGAATAAAATTTCCGAGCTCTTCTTGCATGACATTTATTCAATTTGCATCATATAAAGCATGAGCCACATCTCTAGGCTCAAAGGTGGCAACAAAAGTAGACTCAGCAATCATAGCAAGAGAACCAGCCTGAGAACGCAAACATCTCGAAGTGAGATCACCAATGATGAGATCTAAGTGGTGATCACACTGAACTGCTTGGAAGCCTTGATGATCAGACGTCACCTCACCGGAGTCAGCAACTGGCACCTCTGGACACGATTGAGGAGCTCGATCGAAGTGGAAGTAGTGATCAGAGGTCCACCCTCGTCCTTAGTCAAAGTCTTAGAAGGTGTGGGTTGTACAGGCTGTGTAGAAGGCCCACCCTCATCAAAAGAGGGAGTATCCTCATCTTCCTCGAAGATGGGCTTTGCAAGCTCATCATCACCGGAAAACTCGAAATAAGGTTTAATCGAAGGCAAAGTCTCATCAAAAGAAACCTCACATGTCTTGACAAGCTGCTAGGTGTCGAGGTTTGAGAAACCAAGGGTGGTTTCGGTGTATGTGATGAGTGATTGACTGGATTATTTACCCTCTGTTCGAAGGGTACCTCCGGAGGGGCTTCGGAGGTGGTACCTCCGAAGGGTGTTCGGAGCTGGTCTCTCCGAAGTGTGTTCGGAGGTGGTCTCACCGAAGGGTGTTCGGTGTTTGCTTGCTGCAGCTGTTGCAGCGGAGTGTACTTGTCGGAGGGGTCCGACAGTACGCGATGACTGGGTTCGTACCGAAGGCTTCGGTACTTTGGACGGTACACCGGAGTGTGTGCCGGAGGTTGCTAACCCGGAGAGGTCTCCGGAGTATTGGATACACTTGTCTGCTTGTCGGTGGTGCGCAGGGACTTCGGAGGCGACGGACAGGGTTCGAGCCAGGTGAACTTGGATCAAGCGGGTGGTTTGATGCCAAGGGAGCGGGGAGCTCCGTCACGGTGGCTGCGAAGGTGGTCCGGGTCGGTCCTCGGGTCGAGGCGTGCCAGGTGAAGGCAGAGAGTGCGGAGCGTGGCTCCGGCTGAAGGTACTCCGAGACAAAGTCCTCGGAGGTGAGGCACTTCGAAGGTACTCCGAATGGAGTGACTTCGGAGTTGGTGGACCAAGTCCTCTGCGGAGGCAAGGAGTTCGAAGTGTGCTCCGGAGGGAGACACTCGAAGGTACCCGACGAAGGTCTCAGAAGTCGAGGTGCATCGAAGGCATGGTCCGGGTGAGGCTCGTCGTGGAGTGTGCTCGGGGAGAGGCACTGCGACGGAGTGCTCATGGAATGCTTCATGCGGAGGCCTTGGACGAAGGAGGGACTTCGAAGGGTGGTACTCCGAAGGTGGGGCTTCGGAGTGAGGATGTCTTGTGGTGCTTCGACCATGCATGGCTTCGGTACACGGACGGACGGTGTTCGAGCTCGGAGTAGCTGCGAAGCCGTGGTGATCCACTCCGGAGGTGGTGGTGCGAAGGCCCAAGGGCTTTGACGGCTTCGGCTCAAAACCGTCACTGTATCGAAGGTCTTCTTCGGCGGAGCGAAGGCCAACAGGCTGCAGGCTTCTCGCCGAAGCTTCCGCACCCCTCGCGTGCGAAGGGAGGTTCCAGAAGTCAACACTGTAAAGGCTGACACTGTCTGTTCTGAAAAAGGCTGACACTGTCCCCTCTGCAGCTGACAGAGAAGCCTCCAAAATAAAGGTGGACTACCTTTTGTACCCCTTAGTTCTGTAGAGACAAAATGGATGTAAACCCTAGGGGTAAAGTAGTCACTTCCTTAGGATGAAGCCGTGGGCTATAAATATGGGGGCTCGGTAGGTAACATTTAACACTTTGAGCATTTACTGTTGAGCTCCTGTAGCCACACTTCGATTGAATACATCCTGAGTTCATTTTCAGTGTTCCTTGTTCAAGCGGCGAAGCCCTGTTTGTCTTGTGCTTTTTGCTTGAGCTCGATCTACATACTTCGCTAGTTTTGTGCACCGAAGCCTGTTGAGGCGAAGGTTGTTTTTCGTGCGAGGTGTGTTTTGTCAGTGTGCTGTCGCTCTGTGTAACACGAGGCAAGACCTCGCAGCTTACTAGCGAAGCCCTGATCTTTTCCCGTAGTGCTTCCTGTGTCGAAGCCCTTAGCGTAGTCCATTTGCGTGTGCGTGTAGACCTTCGGGTACGAAGCCCAGCACCCGTTGCTGTCGCCAAGTACTTGGTCGAAGTCCTCAGAGGGCTGTCCACTCTTGCGAAGGGTGAAGTGCGAAGCCTGCTCGAAGCACCTCGTGTGCGGAGCCTGCACTGACTTAGCAGAGTAGATTTTCGAGGGTTGTAAGTGGAGCGAAGTCTTCTTGGCTTCGAACTTTTGCCACTCCGAAGCCTGTGTTCGAAGGTGTCGAAGTACCTCCGAACCAGACCTTCGAAGGCTGTGTTCGAAGCCTGTTCCGCAGAAGACTGAACAGATCCGAAGGCTAAGTTTTTAGCCCGAAATTTTAAAAGCTCCCATTCACCCCCCCTCTGGTCGCCGTTTCCGGTCCAACAATTGGTATCAGAGCAGGTTAAGATCACCAGTTGACCTTAACCGGTTTTGTGATCTGTTGGCGACATGGATAGAGGCAGTAAAATTCCTCTGTTCGATGGGACAGATTTTGCATACTGGAAGGTGCGCATGGAGGCTTACTTGTTAAGCCAAGGAAATGCAATTTGGGAGATTGTGGACTCACAATACTCCATCCCTGATACCCGCACCACTCAAACCGAAAAAGATCAATATATTGCCAACTCGAAGGCAAGGAACATACTGTTCATTGGTTTGAGTCGGAGTGAGTTTGATAGGGTGCAGCACCTTAGGACTGCTAGGGAAATTTGGACAACGCTCACTATTTATCATGAGGGCTCTACTCAGATTAAGGCCAGGCGCCAAAGCACCTACAACCAACAGTATCAGCTGTTTGTGCAGGCACCTGGTGAATCTATAGATGCCATGTTTTCGCGCTTTGATGCCATAGTGAGTAACTTGCGATCCAACGGGACGCTTGCTTACAGTGATCACGACAGGGCTATCAAGCTTCTCTATGCTCTTGACCGTAGCATATGGGAGGTGAAGATATCCAGCATTGAGGAGTCCACAGGCTATGACACATTGACCTGTGACGAACTCTTTAGCAAGCTGAAGTCCACAGAGATTGCCAAGGCATCTCTTGCAGTGCACAGAAGCTCTTTGCCACAGCCATTGGCATTGGTTTCTAGCACTAGCCGTGGCACCACTGCAGAACCAAGCACATCAGGCACTTGTGTTCTTGCAGATGGTTTTGCTTTGTCCTCCCTGGTCTCCGTCACAAAGGAGCAGGTGGATACTCTAGCAGATGACGAGCTTGCTCTCATTGCCCGGAGGTTCACCCGCTTTCATCATGAGAGACGGGATCAGCGGAGAAGTGGTTTTAGTGGCTGCTATGAATGTGGCGACACTTCTCACATCAAGGCCAATTGCCCCAAGGTCAAAAAGAGAGATGAGAGTGACCGCCCCAAATTCCACAAAAAGGAGAGGAAGCCCTTTGTGAAGGGCAAGCGCGGCAAGATGGCTAAGAAAGTAGCCAAGGCCGCTTCCAGAGCTTTTGTTGCTGCTCTCAGCGACATCGACACATCCTCAACTGAGGAGTCGAGCTCTGAGGAGGAGGAGTCCCCAAGAAAGGAGGACAAGAAGGACAAGAAGGGACGTGATTTCACCGGCCTTTGCTTCATGGCCGACAGCGATCACAGCGGCGATGAGCTTGACTCATCTGAGGTAAACCTATCTTCTGACCAGCTTCTAATTAAATTAGATGAGCTGAATGAGGTTGTGCTTGGTCAGGATAGATTACTTGTGCAAGCCGCTAGAGAACGAAAAGACCTTAGACTTAGGCTAGAAAACATTTCTACTGAATATGCCATGCTTAAGTCTAAATATGATGATGCTGATTGTGAATCATGTTCTGTTGTTATGGGTGAGCTTGCTCAGTTGCGTTCTGTACATGCTCAAACTCTTTCTGAGCTTGAGACTGCACAGAAGCAGCTTTTGGAGGTGGATTCTAGACCTCATGATATTATTGATTGCATGAACTGCTCTTTATTACGCGATAGCATTTCTTTACGTGATAAGCATGTTCATGACTTGGAGGCTAGATTGGAGAGGGCCGGTAGTTCTAAGGATGTGCAACCTGTTTGTGACACTTGCATTACCCTTAAGGACCAGCTAGGCACTGTTAGAGAGCGGGCTGAAAACCTCATGTCCGAAAATGAATACCTTCTTTCTGTGGTGAATAAATGCACTGAAGGAAAGGGTAGGATGGATTTGCTCTTGGCCAAGACCAAGTTGTGTGCTGACAGAGCCGGGGTAGCTCTAGGTTTGGGTTTTGAGAGGATAGCTTCAGACAGTAAGTCCAAAACTGTTTTTACCTCTCCTACCACCCTAGAGAAAGAGAGAGCTCTGTTGGACACCCCACCAGCCAAAAAGCCTACCCATCCACCAAAGAAAACCGCTCCTCCTACCAAGAAAAATCCTCCCAAGAAAACCACTGTAAAGAAACCCAAGGAGCTTGTGAGAGTTGCTCCTGTGACCCATGAGAGTGCCCCCAGGAGAGTGTTTCATTGTTCTTATTGTCAGCGGGCGGGTCATTTGATTGGTTTCTGTTTCCGTCGCATCAAGGATGAGCGACGTGCACAGGCGATGAGCTATCAGGACATGCAGTACCCATCTTTAGGTATGCATGAGTCTGAGTTCTACTCTCGTCCTGTTTTTGAGGCTCCTCGTGCTTCTCGGAGAGGTTTTGCTCCTCGAGGTGTTCACCATGTTCCATATGGTGGTAGACCTCGGGCGAGTAGCTTTGTACCTCGTCAGAGTAGGAGACCTCGACATGCTTTGCATTCTTTGCATGTAGGTAGACCTCGCACTTTGCATCATTCTGATTATTATGTGCGTAGACCGTCTACTTTTACTGTGCCTACTACTCGTGTCACTCAGTGCTGGATGCCTCGTCATTATTTTACTCACCCCAGCACTGAGCGATCGAGGCGTACTTATCATGTGTAGGCGACAGGTCGAGGCTTGGAGGGCACGTGGATCATGGACTCCGGTTGTTCGCGCCACATGACCGGAGATGCAAACTGGTTCTCCAGCCTCACAACAACCAAGCAAAGGGAACATATCACCTTCGGAAACAATCGAAGGAGTAGAGTGAAAGGTAAAGGTGTGGTAAGGATTAACGCAAACTTCACTCTCAAAGATGTTGCTTTGGTTGAGAACCTGGGATACAATTTGCTGTCTGTATCTCAGTTACTTGATGAGGGCTTCGAAGTGCGATTTCATCGCGATACTTCGCAAGTGCTCAATTCTGATGGCGTTGTGGTGTGTAAGATCTTTAGAGTTGGGAGAGTTTTTGGAGCTGATTTTTCTGAGTCATCTGGTTCTTCTCATTGTCTTGTTGCACATTCGACTTCTGAGCTTTGGAAGTGGCATAGGAGACTAGGGCATATGAGCCTTGAGTTGCTCGCTCGTCTGAGCGCCCTAGGTTTGATCCGAGGATTGCCCAAGCTCAAGTTTGAGAAGAATTTAGTCTGCGCTCCTTGTCGACATGGAAAAATGATTGCCGCTTCGCATTCGCCAGTCACCACAGTGATGACTGAACAACCCGGAGAACTTCTCCATATGGACACTGTAGGTCCTTCTCGGGTTAGTTCTTTAGGCGGCAAGTGGTATGTACTTGTTATTGTCGACGATTTCTCTCGCTACTCTTGGGTCTTCTTTCTTGCCAGCAAGGATGAAGTGTTTTCACACTTTCGGAGCTTGGCTTTGAGACTTTTCACTGAACTCCCTGGTGCATTAAAATTCATTCGAAGCGATAATGGCACCGAGTTCAAAAATAGTCTCTTTGTTGACTTTTGCATGGAGCATGGCATAGAACATCAATTCTCTGCTCCGCGGGTTCCTCAACAGAACGGTGTTGTTGAGAGGAAAAACCGCACTTTGGTTGAGATGGCTAGGACGATGCTTGATGAGCATAGGACTCCTAGAAAATTCTGGGCTGAGGCCATGAACACTGCATGTTACATCTCAAACCGAATCTTCTTGCGCTCAATTTTAAACTTGACATCTTATGAGCTGCGTTTTGGGAGACAGCCCAAGGTTACTCATCTTCGAGTTTTTGGCTGTCGCTGCTTTATCCTAAAACGTGGTAACTTGGATAAATTTGAGTCGCGATCTTCTGACGGGATCTTTTTGGGTTATACTACTCATGGTCATTCATATCGTGTTTATAACTTGGAAACTAACACTGTCATCGAGTCATGTGATGTGACTTTTGATGAATCAACCCCCTCTGTTAGTTCTGCTTTTGAACAGGCAAATGAACACGACATGGAACAGACCTTATTCGAAGACGAAGATCCCGGAGATTTCGAGGATGATCCCCTTCTACCCTCGACATCGACCCCCGAAGCTGACCCCGCTTCAACTACTTCGGCACGAGGTCCCGAAGCGACTACCTCAACATCGGTCATCTTGGACCACTCCAACGCACAAGTTGAGGGGGAGACTGCATCCCGCCGCGAGGCTCCACATCATGTCCAAAGGATGCACCCTCCCGAGCAGATCATTGGTGAGCTTGATCAAAGGGTAACACGTTCACACGCTCATTTTACTAATGCTGCTTTTGTTGCTTCTTTCGAGCCCTTAGATGTTAGTCATGCACTTTCTGATTCTAGTTGGATCAATGCCATGCATGAGGAACTTGAGAATTTTGAAAGAAATCAAGTCTGGACTTTAGTTGATCCTCCACCAAATGTTCATTTCATTGGAACAAAATGGATTTTTAAAAATAAACAAGGGGAGGATGGAACAATTGTTAGAAATAAGGCCAGACTAGTAGCTCAGGGCTTTTCTCAACTAGAAGGGATTGATTTTACTGAAACTTTTGCACCTGTTGCTCGCCTTGAGGCCATTAGGATTTTGCTTGCCTTTGCGACATCCCGGGGATTCAAACTCTATCAAATGGATGTTAAAAGTGCTTTTCTTAATGGCTTCATAGGTGAAGATGTTTATGTAAAACAACCCCCTGGTTTTGAAAACCCCAAGTACCCACATAAAGTCCTTAAACTTCATAAGGCTCTTTATGGACTCAAGCAGGCCCCTCGGGCGTGGTGTGATAGACTTAAGTCTTTTCTGCTTGAGCGAGGGTATTTGATGGGCTCTGTTGATAAAACTTTGTTTACTCTCAAGCATGGCAAAGATTTCCTTCTAGTTCAGATTTATGTGGATGATATCATCTTTGGTGGCTCTTCTCATGCTTTGGTTGCCGAGTTTGCAGATACCATGAGCAGGGAATTTGAAATGTCGATGATGGGTGAACTCACCTTTTTCCTTGGTTTGCAAATCAAGCAAAGCAAACAAGGTACTTTTGTCCACCAGACAAAGTACACCAAGGACCTGCTCAAGAAGTTCGACATGTCCGATGCGAAGCCCCTCGCCACTCCAATGGCTACATCTGTAGCATTGGACCCTGACGAAGATGGAGAAGCCGTAGATCAGAAGGAGTTCCGGAGCATGATCGGCTCCCTCCTCTACTTGACTGCCACGAGGCCGGACATACACTTCGCAGTATGTCTGTGCGCTCGTTTTCAGGCTTCACCACGAGCTTCGCACCGCCAAGCGGTAAAGCGCATCTTAAGGTATCTCAAACACACCCTTGAATTTGGCATATGGTATTCATCGTCTTCATCTTTATGTCTTAGAGGTTATTCAGATGCGGATTTTGCTGGGTGTAGAATTGATAGGAAGAGTACCTCTGGTACTTGTCATTTTCTGGGTACATCTCTGGTTTGCTGGTCTTCCCGCAAACAGTCTAGTGTTGCACAATCGACGGCTGAGGCCGAATATGTTGCTGCAGCTAGCTGTTGCTCTCAGATTTTGTGGATGGTTTCCACTTTGCGGGATTTCGGGTTAGATTATAAGAGTGTTCCACTTTTCTGTGATAACACTAGTGCTATTTGTATTGCAAACAACCCGGTTCAGCACTCCAGAACCAAACACATTGATGTACGGTATCATTTTCTCAGAGATCACAATGAGAAGGGTGATATTGAACTTCAATATGTTGATACCCAACACCAGCTTGCCGACATTTTTACAAAACCCCTCGATGCTTCTCGATTTGCTTACTTGCGTGGGGAACTTGGCATTTGTCACCCTTACGGCATTTTGTAAGGGGGAGCTGATTTTAATTGTCTTGCATATGCTCATTATGTGTGGAATTGCACTTACATCTTTTGCTATTATATGCCTGCTTTTAATTCAAAGAAATCATGTCAGCTCAGCTCTATGAAATATGTCTGGAACATTGATTGTGCATGATGTTTTATTTTCTCAAAATCAAAATTTGCTCATCACACAATCTTGTATCTAGCTTGATTAGGCAGGACTGCTTTTAGCTATCTTTTATCTACTTGACAGCAAGACACTGTTCCTTGGATGCTAAAATTTGCAACTTGAAAACTTGTGTTCTTCATTCATGGATATTCATCAAAATATTAAATTCATCAAAATCAAAATAAAAAATCCATGATGTGCCTGGTTTCTATGAAAAGATCCAGGAGGGTTTGTTTGTCGCACTACTCTATTCTAGACTGCTTACCATTGCACTTTGGTCTGAACTGGAATAGTGTAGTGTATGCCAAAATCACCGCCTTAAGCTTCAGATGGCTTTCATGCCTAGGCTTGGCCTGATTGGAAAGTATAAGGTGGACAAACAAATAACCCCTGGCATTAAGAAAAAGAACAACAAAATTAATTGATCATCAAGTTTGCTTTCACAGCTCCTTTTGAACAAGACTTGTCTGTCTAGGGTAGAATTTGTTAGCTTTGCGCAGTCCTTGCCTTTCCTGTCTAGCTACTGTGACTAAGTGGTGATGCTTTCACTTCAAAATGACAAAATCACATGCCATCATCTTGATTCACAGATTGTTAACTTGAGCTGAGCACGTGATCATTTGTGTTAATTTTGGCATATTTTTGCATTATATGTCTTTGCAATTCTATTCATTTCAAAGCTTTGCATCTTTTGAATGCTCCTTGATGCTTGCATTGCCAAAGGGGGAGAGATTTTGCTATGTTCTCTGCCGCAAGAAGGCATAATTTCTAAAGGGGGAGAGACTTTTGACATAAAGGGGGAGAAAAAATTTGCTTAACTCAGGGGGAGTTCTTATCAAAGGGAGATTTGCCAAGAAGGGGCTTTTACTCTTTTACAAAGGGGGAGAACATTTCTTTTATCAAGTGACATGCTTTGGCTCTTTTTGAGTTTTTTATGGTCACTTGTGTGCTGAAAGTTTTCTTAATTTTCTTGAACTTGGATTTGGTTGTCAATGCACTCATCAAGGGGGAGATTGAGAAACCAAGGGTGGTTTCGGTGTATGTGATGAGTGATTGACTGGATTATTTACCCTCTGTTCGAAGGGTACCTCCGGAGGGGCTTCGGAGGTGGTACCTCCGAAGGGTGTTCGGAGCTGGTCTCTCCGAAGTGTGTTCGGAGGTGGTCTCACCGAAGGGTGTTCGGTGTTTGCTTGCTGCAGCTGTTGCAGCGGAGTGTACTTGTCGGAGGGGTCCGACAGTACGCGATGACTGGGTTCGTACCGAAGGCTTCGGTACTTTGGACGGTACACCGGAGTGTGTGCCGGAGGTTGCTAACCCGGAGAGGTCTCCGGAGTATTGGATACACTTGTCTGCTTGTCGGTGGTGCGCAGGGACTTCGGAGGCGACGGACAGGGTTCGAGCCAGGTGAACTTGGATCAAGCGGGTGGTTTGATGCCAAGGGAGCGGGGAGCTCCGTCACGGTGGCTGCGAAGGTGGTCCGGGTCGGTCCTCGGGTCGAGGCGTGCCAGGTGAAGGCAGAGAGTGCGGAGCGTGGCTCCGGCTGAAGGTACTCCGAGACAAAGTCCTCGGAGGTGAGGCACTTCGAAGGTACTCCGAATGGAGTGACTTCGGAGTTGGTGGACCAAGTCCTCTGCGGAGGCAAGGAGTTCGAAGTGTGCTCCGGAGGGAGACACTCGAAGGTACCCGACGAAGGTCTCAGAAGTCGAGGTGCATCGAAGGCATGGTCCGGGTGAGGCTCGTCGTGGAGTGTGCTCGGGGAGAGGCACTGCGACGGAGTGCTCATGGAATGCTTCATGCGGAGGCCTTGGACGAAGGAGGGACTTCGAAGGGTGGTACTCCGAAGGTGGGGCTTCGGAGTGAGGATGTCTTGTGGTGCTTCGACCATGCATGGCTTCGGTACACGGACGGACGGTGTTCGAGCTCGGAGTAGCTGCGAAGCCGTGGTGATCCACTCCGGAGGTGGTGGTGCGAAGGCCCAAGGGCTTTGACGGCTTCGGCTCAAAACCGTCACTGTATCGAAGGTCTTCTTCGGCGGAGCGAAGGCCAACAGGCTGCAGGCTTCTCGCCGAAGCTTCCGCACCCCTCGCGTGCGAAGGGAGGTTCCAGAAGTCAACACTGTAAAGGCTGACACTGTCTGTTCTGAAAAAGGCTGACACTGTCCCCTCTGCAGCTGACAGAGAAGCCTCCAAAATAAAGGTGGACTACCTTTTGTACCCCTTAGTTCTGTAGAGACAAAATGGATGTAAACCCTAGGGGTAAAGTAGTCACTTCCTTAGGATGAAGCCGTGGGCTATAAATATGGGGGCTCGGTAGGTAACATTTAACACTTTGAGCATTTACTGTTGAGCTCCTGTAGCCACACTTCGATTGAATACATCCTGAGTTCATTTTCAGTGTTCCTTGTTCAAGCGGCGAAGCCCTGTTTGTCTTGTGCTTTTTGCTTGAGCTCGATCTACATACTTCGCTAGTTTTGTGCACCGAAGCCTGTTGAGGCGAAGGTTGTTTTTCGTGCGAGGTGTGTTTTGTCAGTGTGCTGTCGCTCTGTGTAACACGAGGCAAGACCTCGCAGCTTACTAGCGAAGCCCTGATCTTTTCCCGTAGTGCTTCCTGTGTCGAAGCCCTTAGCGTAGTCCATTTGCGTGTGCGTGTAGACCTTCGGGTACGAAGCCCAACACCCGTTGCTGTCGCCAAGTACTTGGTCGAAGTCCTCAGAGGGCTGTCCACTCTTGCGAAGGGTGAAGTGCGAAGCCTGCTCGAAGCACCTCGTGTGCGGAGCCTGCACTGACTTAGCAGAGTAGATTTTCGAGGGTTGTAAGTGGAGCGAAGTCTTCTTGGCTTCGAACTTTTGCCACTCCGAAGCCTGTGTTCGAAGGTGTCGAAGTACCTCCGAACCAGACCTTCGAAGGCTGTGTTCGAAGCCTGTTCCGCAGAAGACTGAACAGATCCGAAGGCTAAGTTTTTAGCCCGAAATTTTAAAAGCTCCCATTCACCCCCCCTCTGGTCGCCGTTTCCGGTCCAACAAGGTTCCAGACTCAAAAGCCTCGAGAATGCAAAGCATAGATAAGAAAAACTCCATCCAAATAATGAGACTCAAATTTGTCCAAATGCCCTCCCTTTTGAGCACAAAGAACTTGCAGCCAAACGCTCACAAGTGTCTCACCTGGGGATGTCTGCCATACCGCAAATCATATGTAGTCTTACCTAGGTAATCTCTAAGAAAAATGTGTTTGACCAGATAGCAAGTCGTGTTCATAGCTTCAGCCCAGAAATGCTTAGGAATCCTATGCTCATTGAGCATATTCCTGGCCATCTCGATCTACATGCGGTTCTTTTGTTCCACAATGTTGTTCTATGGGGGTGTGTAAAGGGCAGAAAACCGGTGCTCAAGACCCAAATCACTGTAGAAACTGACGAACTAAGAATTCTTGAACTTAGAACTGTTGTAAGAGTGAATTGCTCGCATCTGTCCATTGTTCTAATTATTTAGAATCAATATTAGGTCATGAACAAACAGAAAAGCTTCATACTTATACTCCGAAAAGAAAACCCACGAAAATCAAGAAAAATCATCAACAATCACAAGCGCGTACCACTTCCAACCGACTGAACGTACCCAAGTTGAACCAACAGTATCCATATGTAACAGCTCTCCTAGGTATGAAGTCATCAGCTGAGTCACAGGTGCGTGTGAAGCGACAACCATCTTCTCATGACAACAAGGATGGAAAACTAGATCCTTCTCCATCTTAAGCTTGGGTAATCCTTGGATGAGGTCCATAGAACTCAATCTGACTAGCAGTTCAAATCTCAAATGATCTAACCTCCTATGCCACCTCTAGAGCTCAAAAAAGGATCCAACAATCAAATAGAGAGAAGGGCCAAAAGAAATAGAGAAATGAATCCAAAAAACCTTATCGAAGGGTAAGATCTGCAAACCAAAGATCCTCTAGAATCAACAACGGAAGACATGCCCTTCTTAAAGCGCACCTCTAAGCCCTCATCAAGAAGTTGCGAAATAGAAACCAAATTAAAGCCAAACTTTCCAACCAAAGAAACATTCTTCAAAGAGAAATGCCTAGAAATCCAAACGGAACCGAAACCAATTACCTTCCATTGACCATAGTTCCTGAATGTGATGTATTCATTGGAGCTCAGGGAAGTGAGGCTAGAGAACCATCTATGATGTCCCATCATGTGGCGAGAGCACCCTAAATCCATAATCCAAATATCCTCCAAACCTCGATCATGCAAAATCAATGTTGATAAGAGGGAGCAAACGATCCAACACCAGGTCTAGCAAAAGAGGTAAACCAGTGTCGAGCCATCTTCTCAAAGGAAGGAAAGCAGTAAGGTGTGTAAAACTCAGGACCAAAACGTGACTCAAAGCATTGTCCTTTGTCTTGCCTAAAGTCACGGCCACGAGGTCCAAAGTCGTATCCCAAACGACATGGAACTCTGCCGGAGTGAAAACCACGCTCCGTAGCACAGGCACGAAAGTCATCTCCGCTACCACCACCTACATGACGAGCCCTAGCATCTAGCCTTTCACCACATCGAGGGACTCTCTATCTACCACCCTATTGGTAGAACTGCTCCTACACACCTTGAGCTCTCTCAACTCTCTCAACCGGCTTCCTTCTAAAGCAAAACTCCTCGAGATATCCAACTCTTTGACAGAACTCATGGTGATATGTAGGCTTCTTGAGATGTGGTTGAGTCTTGGGTTTCTTGGGATTGGTGGTGTTTGGTGTTGCATCTTTGGTGTAGAGGGTCTAGGAAGAGAGTCAAGAGAGGTAAGAAGACTCTTGGGCCTTGGGATCCAGACAGGCTTCTTGGGTGGAGCTTTAGGTTGTTCTTGGAACACTTCATCCTTGGGATGATTAGCCTGAAAGGACTCAATAGAGTGAGTCTTGGGATATCTTTGCTTAGGATTCATCTTACTCCACTCCACTGCACGACTTAGGGCACTCTCAAAGTCAACCTTGGTGTAGGTGTAACCTAAAACAAACCCATCGTGTCTCTTAAACTGCTGGATCATCGTGATGAGCTGAGGCTCTCTGGCACTCACCCAACTTAGGTTTTGACGGAGGTAAGAATTCTCATTCTGAGCATCAGCTAACTCCTCTCTGAAGGAAGCTAGGACCTCCACCTCAGATAAGCAGATGTCACACTCTCTATTGACTTATACAGACTTCTCAAGCTTTTAGATTTTAGCTTTCTTCTTTATATGCTCCATCCTTAGAGACAAATAGTTTTCACAGACAGTCGGTGGAACTGACAAGGTCTCTAACTCATACTTGGTCTGTACCAACTCAGCTCTAAGATGCTCAAGCTCGCCCGACTACTCATCACCCTTCTCTCTCAGCCTAGCTAGGTCAGCTAAATGGAATGGGCAATCTCTACAAGGAATGACAACTGAGGCATGAACATCTTTCAACTCCAGTTGAGCACTTTCAAGCTAAGTGGCCAAAGCGTCTCTCTCAGCCACCCCTCTCGGTGTACATGGACTTCAGAGAAGTCATGTCACTCAGCAACACCTCACAATTGGGGCACTCACTACTCTCACACAAGAAAGAGAAAGAAGATAGACTCTAAATCTTGATATTGGTCATAGAAAGCTCACTCTCTAGCTCATCTATCCTCTTCTTAACCCTCCTAAGAAGTTTCTCTTGATACTTCAACTCCTGGTGACTTTCTTCAAGTAATTCAACAACTTCTCGCTCATAAGAAGATACCTTCTCCTCATCATCATTGGAGTTGTCGGAGCAGCTTTTATAGTCTTTGTCCTCAAGAGCCATTGAGCATACACTCTTGTAGTATGTTAGACTGCAATTAGAGCGAGTCTTCGGCTTGTCCCTAAAAGGCATGAAGTAGAGGCCAACCGAATCATCAATGTCCTTCTCCTTCCCCTTCTTGATCATGATCTCCTCATCGCTTGAGCTTGATGAAGAGGAAGAAGAGAATGATCGCTTGGAGTAGTTTCTCTCCATCTCGACGAAGAAGGCCTTGTCTCTCTTATTGTTCTCGTGTCGGTAGTCCTTCAGGGACTTTTGGAAGAACTTTGTCTTGGGCTTTCCCTTGGTGAAGGTCACTGTGGCCAACGGAAGTTAAAGGGGAAATTTCCCCTGCCCGAATACAGGCACTTAACTTCCATCGGCCAGCGTTAAAGCCAATGGTTTCGTCGGCTTTAACGCTGGCCGATGGAAGTTAAGCCTCTTTTTTCCCCGCACGCACATACACGGAAACCTAGTTTCCCTATGCGTGCCGATGCACTGCGCCAGTGTGCCCGTTTGCCCTAGCCAGCACCACCTATGCGCCTGCCCACCACCTCCCGCTGCTGCCTACAGCCGCCCCCATGCTCGCCCACCGCTCGCCCACTTCCGGCTGGCCGCTCGCTCGAGCGCGCCGCCTCCGGTCGGCCACCACCACCCACCGACCGCCGCCGACAGCTGGCCTCCTCCCGCCGTACACCCACCAGCAGCCGTCGCCCAGATCATGTCAGTGGTGAGTTTCCCTCCTCGCTTAATGGATTGTAACACTTAAATTTTCATATGCAATGATTATTCTAGGCTAGCAACAATTTTGTCGTAGTGGATATTGATTGTATGATACACACTTAAATTTTGTCGTAGTATGCGATATAATGGATAATTGATTCATTTACTAATGCCAAGTGGAAATTGATTGTATGATACACTTGATTTTTGTAATAGTATGAGATACAATGGATAATTGATTCATTTTGCTCACAATGACGTTAATCGTCTGTAACCTATTTATGATATACTTAAATTTTGTCATAGTATATATGTGAGTTTCACAGTGAAGTTTCCATTATGTATTTTCTTGAATGATTTAGTACTAGGTGTTTCGAGAATTTGGAGTTACTTCATGTTAGGAATTAATTCTAACCATTCTAAAATTTTGTTTGCTTGACCATCCAGCCGGTTGCTACGTCTTCGACAGCACCACCACCACGCCAAAGCCCGCTCGCCTATCGGTGTTGCCATTTCCATCCGGCCATCGTATCCACCTAGACACTGCATCCTCGCTAGCCCGTCGCCACCTACGAGGTATTCACTTTATTCAAAGTATGTTAAATTTATTAATGTTGTTTTTGTGTTATTAGCAATATTTATACTTGATAATTAATGTGTTATTATGCTATTACATTTCTTCTTGTATTAAATTTTAGTTTGTTGATGATTTCATTAGGGTGACTATTATTATAGTTCCGTATGTGATGTTCTTTTTTCATATGCAATGTTGTGCTATTTTGCTATTACATTTATTCTTGTATTTATTTTTAGTTTTTTGATGATTTAATTAGGGTAATTAGTGTTACATATACTTTCTTATATATATTCTTTTCATATGCAATTTTGTATGTGACAAAAACGTAAGTAGTATGTGTAATGAAACCTATGTGTCACCCGTTTCAGACCAACATGTCTCACACGTGTCATGCGTGTGAGATGTGTAGGCCCGAAATTGTCCCTTTTTGGACAGCCTAGGAGTGGGCAACTGAGAAACCAAGGGTTGGTTTCAGTGTTTGTGATGAGTGATTGACAGGCTTTTTACCCTCTGTTCGAAGGGTACCTCCGGAGGGGTTTCGGAGGTTTGTACCTCCGAAGGGTGTTCGGAGGTGGTTTTACCGAAGGATGTTCGGTGTTTGCTTGCTGCAGCTGTGCAGCGGAGTGTGCTCGTCGGAGGGGTCCGACAGTACGCGATGATTGGGTTCGTACCGAAGGGTTCGGTACTTTGGGCGGTACACCGGAGTGTGTGCCGGAGGTTGCTAACCCGGAGAGGTCTCCAGAGTATTGGATACACTTGTCTGCTTGTCTGTGGTGCGCAGGGACTTCGGAGGCAACAGACAAGGTTTGTAGCAGGTGAACCTGGGTCAAGCGGGAGGCCTGATGCCAGGGGAGCGGGGGAGCTCCATCACGGTGGCTGCGAAGGTGGTCCGGGTCGGTCCTCGGGTCGAGGTGCGCCAGGTGAAGGCAGAGAGTGCGGAGCATGGTTCTGGCTGAAGGTACTCCGAGACAAAGTCCTCGGAGGTGAGGCACTTCGAAGGTACTCCGGAAGGAGTGACTTCGGAGTTGGATGGATCAAGTCCTCTGTGGAGGCAAGGGTTCGAAGTGTGCTCCGGAGGGAGACACTCGAAGGTACCCGACGAAGGTCTCAGAAGTCAAGGCGCATCGAAGGCATGGTCCGGGTGAGGCTCGTCGAGGAGTGTGCTCGGGGAGAGACACTGCGACGAAGTGCTCATGGAATGCTTCATGCGGAGGCCTTGGACGAAGGAGGGACTTCGAAGGGTGGTACTCCGAAGGTGGGGCTTCGGAGTGTGGAAGGCTTCAGAGTGAGGCTAGCTCCGGAGCGAGGTTGACTTGAGGTGCTTCGGCCTGCATGGCTTCGGTACACGGACTGACGGAGTTCGAGCTGAGTGAAGCTGCGAAACCGTGGCGGTCCACTCTGGAGGTGTTGGTGCGAAGGCCCAAGGAGCTTTGACGGCTTCGGCTCAAAACCATCACTGTATCGAAGGCCATCTTCGGCGAAGCGAAGGCCACCAGGCTCAAGGCTTCTCGCCGAAGCTACCGCACCCTCGCGTGCGAAGGGAGGATTCCAGAAGGTCAAAGACTGCAAAGGCTAACACTGTCTGTTCTGTAAAAGGCTGACACTGTCCCCTCTGCAAAGCTGACAGAGAATCCTCCAGAATAAAGGTGGACTACCTTTTGTACCCCTTAGTTCTATAGAGACAAAATCAATGTAAACCCTAGGGGTAAAGTAGTCACTTCCTTTGGGTGAACTGTGGGCTATAAATATGGGGGCTCGGTAGGTAACATTTAACACTTTGAGCATTTACTATTGAGCTCCTGTAGCCACATACCTCGCTGTATTCATCCAGAGTTCAATATATTTGTGTTCCTTGTTCAAGCGGCGAAGCCCTGCTTCTTTGTGCTTTTTGCTTGAGCTCGCATTACATACCTCGCTAGTTATAGTGAACCGAAGCCTGTCTAGGCGAAGGTTGTTCCTGTGCGAAGTGTGTTTTTCAGCGTGCTGTCGCTCTGTGTAACTTGAGGCCAGACCTCACAGATTACTAGCGAAGCCCTTAGCGAAGTATGTTTGTGTGCGTGTAGACCTTCGTGTACGAAGCACAGCACCAGTTGCTGCTGCCGAGTACTTTGGTCGAAGTCCTCAGAGGGCTGTCCACTCTTGCGAAGGGTGAAGTGCGAAGCCTGCTCGAAGCACCCTGTGTGCGGAGCCTGCACTGACTTAGCAGAGTAGATTTTTGAGGGTAGTGAGTGGAGCGAAGTATTCTTGGCTTCGAACTTTTGCTCCTGCGAAGCCTGTGTTCGGAGCTGTCGAAGTACCTCCGAACCAGACCTTCGAAGGTTGTGTTCGAAGCCTGTTCCGCAGAAGACAGAACTGAAACCGAAGGCTAGTTTTTAGCCCGAAATTTTAAAAGCTCCCATTCACCACCCCCTCTGGTCGCCGTTTCCGGTCCAACAATTGGTATCAGAGCAGGTTAAGATCACCAGTTGACCTTAACCGGTTTTGTGATCTGTTGGCGACATGGATAGAGGCAGTAAAATTCCTCTGTTCGATGGGACAGACTTTGCATACTGGAAAGTGCGCATGGAGGCTTACTTGTTAAGCCAAGGAAATGCAATTTGGGAGATTGTGGACTCACAATACTCCATCCCTGAGACTCGCACCTCTCAGACTAAGAAGGATCAGTATAATGCCAATTCCAAGGCAAGAAATATACTGTTCATCGGTTTGAGTAGAAGTGAGTTCGATAGGGTGCAGCACCTTAGGACTGCTAGGGAAATTTGGACAACGCTCACTATTTTTCATGAGGGCTCTACTCAGATCAAGGCCAGGCGCCAAAGCACATATAACCAACAGTATCAGCTGTTTGTGCAGGCACCTGGTGAATCTATAGATGCCATGTTTTCTCGCTTTGACGCAATAGTGAGTAACTTGCGGTCCAACGGGACGCTTGCTTACAGTGATCATGATAGGGCTATCAAGCTTCTCTATGCTCTTAACCGTAGCATATGGGAAGTGAAGATATCCAGCATTGAGGAGTCCACAGGTTATGACACATTGACCTGTGATGAGCTCTTTAGCAAGCTGAAGTCCACAGAGATTGCCAAGGCATCTCTTGTTGTGCACAGAAGCTCTTTGCCACAGCCATTGGCATTGGTTTCTAGCACTAGCCGTGGCACCACTGCAGAACCAAGCACATCTGGCACTTGTGTTCTTGCAGATGGTTTTGCTTTATCCTCCCTGGTCTCCGTCACAAAGGAGCAGGTGGACACTCTAGCTGATGATGAGCTAGCTCTCATTGCCCGGAGGTTCACCCGTTTTCATCATGAGAGACGGGATCAGAGGAGAAGTGGTTTTGGTGGTTGTTTTGAATGCGGTGACACTTCTCACATCAAGGCTAATTGCCCTAAGCTCAAAAAGAGAGATGAGAGTGAGCGCCCCAAATACCACAAGGAGAGGAAACCCTTTGTGAAGGGCAAGTGCGGCAAGATGGCTAAGAAAGTAGCCAAGGCCACTTCCAGAGCTTTTGTTGCTGCTCTCAGCGACATCGACACGTCCTCAACTGAGGAGTCGAGCTCTGAGGAGGAGGAATCCCCAAGGAAGGAGGACAAGAAGGACAAGAAGGGAAGAGACTTCACCGGCCTTTGCTTCATGGCCGACAGCGATCATGGCGGCGATGAGCTTGACTCATATGAGGTAAACCTATCATCTGACCAGCTACTAATTAAATTAGATGAGCTGAATGAAGTAGTGCTTGGTCAGGATAGATTACTTGTGCATGGCGCTAGAGAAAGAAAAGACCTTAGACTTAGGCTAGAAACTATTTCTACTGAATATGCCATGCTTAAGTCTAAATTTGATGATGCTGAATGTGAGTCCTGTTCTGTTGTCATGAGTGAGCTTGCTCAGTTGCGTTCTGTACATGCTCAAACTCTTTCTGAGCTTGAGACTACGCAGAAGCAGCTTTTGGAGGTGGATTCTAGACCTCATGATATTATTGATTGCATGAACTGCTCTTTATTACGCGATAGCATTAATTTACGTGATAAGCATGTTCATGATTTAGAGGCTAGATTGGAGAGGGCCGGTAGTTCTAAGGATGTGCAACCTGTTTGTGACACTTGCATTACCCTTAAGGACCAGCTAGGCACTGTTAGAGAGTGAGCTGAAAACCTCATGTCTGAAAATGAATACCTCCTTTCCGTGGTTAATAAATGCACTGAGGGAAAGGGTAGGATGGATTTGCTCTTGGCCAAGACCAAGTTGTGTGCTGACAGAGCAGGGGTAGCTCTAGGTTTGGGTTTTGAGAGGATTTCTTCAGACAGTAAGACCAAAACTGTTTTTACCTCTCCCACTACCCTAGAGAAAGAGAGAGCTCTGTTAGACACTCCACCAGCCAAGAAACCTACCCGAGCTCAAAAGAAAACCACTCCTCCTGCCAAGAAAATCCCTCCCAAGAAAACCACTCAGAGAAAACCCAAGGAGCCTGTGAGAGTTGCTCCTGTGACCCATGAGAGTGCCCCCAGGAGAGTGTTTCATTGTTCCTATTGTCAGCGGGCGGGTCATTTGGTTGGGTTCTGTTTTCGTCGCATCAAGGATGAGCGACGCTCTCAGGCGATGATTTACCAGGACATGCATTACCCATCTTTAGGTATGCATGAGTCTGAGTTTTACTATCGTCCTGCTTTTGAGGCTCCTCGTGCTTCTCGGAGAGGTTTTGCTCCTCGAGGTGTTCACCATGTTCCATATGGTGGTAGACCTCGGGCGAGTAGCTTTGTACCTCGTCAGAGTAGGAGACCTCGCCATGCTTTTCGTTCACAGCATGTAGGTAGACCTCGCACTTTGCATTATTCTGATTATCATGTGCGTAGACCATCTACTTTTACTGCGCCTACTACTCGTGTCACTCAGTGCTGGATGCCTCGTCATTATTTCACTCACCCCAGCACTGAGCGATCGAGACATTCTTATCGTGTGTAGGCGACAGATCGAGGCTTGGAGGGCACGTGGATCATGGACTCCGGTTGTTCACGCCACATGACCGGAGATGCAGCTTGGTTCTCCAGCCTCACCACAACCAAGCAAAGGGAACATTTCACCTTCGGAAACAATAGAAGGAGTAGAGTGAAAGGTAAAGGTGTGGTAAGAATTAACTCGAATTTCACTCTCAAAGATGTTGCTTTGGTTGAAAACCTGGGATACAATTTACTGTCTGTATCTCAGTTGCTTGATGAGGGCTTCGAAGTGCGATTTCATCGCGATACTTCGCAAGTGCTCAATACTGATGGCGTTGTGGTGTGTAAGATCTTTAGAGTAGGGAGAGTTTTTGGAGCTGATTTTTCAGAATCGTCTGGTTCTTCTCATTGTCTTGTTGCACATTCGACTTCTGAGCTTTGGAAGTGGCATAGGAGACTAGGGCATATGAGCTTTGAGTTGCTCGCTCGTCTGAGCGCCCTAGGTCTGATCCGAGGATTGCCCAAGCTCAAGTTTGAGAAGAATTTAGTTTGCGCTCCTTGTCGACATGGTAAAATGATTGCCGCTTCGCATTCGCCAGTCACCACAGTGATGACTGAACTACCCGGAGAACTTCTCCACATGGACACTGTAGGTCTTTCTCGGGTTAGTTATTTAGGCGGCAAGTGGTATGTATTAGTTATTGTCGACGATTTCTCACGCTACTCTTGGGTCTTCTTTCTTGCCAGCAAGGATGAAGTGTTTTCACACTTTCGGAGCTTGGCTTTGAGACTTTTCACTGAACTCCCAGGTGCATTGAAATTCATTCGAAGTGATAATGGCACCGAGTTCAAAAACAGTCTCTTTGTTGACTTTTGCATGGAGCATGGCATAGAACATCAATTCTCTGCTCTGCGGGTTCCTCAACAGAACGGTGTTGTTGAGAGGAAGAACCGCACTTTGGTTGAGATGGCTAGGACGATGCTGGATGAGCATAGGACTCCTAGAAAATTCTGGGCTGAGGCCATGAACACTGCTTGTTACATCTCAAACCGAATATTCTTGCGCTCAATTTTAAATTTAACATCTTATGAGCTGCGTCTTGGGAGACAGCCTAAGGTTACTCATCTTCGAGTTTTTGGCTGTCGCTGCTTTATCCTAAAACGTGGTAACTTGGATAAATTTGAGTCGCGATCTTCTGACGGGATCTTTTTGGGCTATACTACTCATGGTCATTCTTATCGTGTTTATAACTTGGAAACTAACACTGTCATCGAGTCATGTGATGTGACTTTTGATGAATCAACCCCCTCTGTTAGTTCTGCTTTTGAACAGGCAAATGAACACGACATGGAACAGACCTTATTTGAAGAAGAAGATCCCGGAGAATTCGAGGATGAACCCCTACTTCCCTCGACGTCTACCCCCGAAGCTGACCCCGCTTCAACTACTTCGGCACGAGGTCCCGAAGCGACTACCTCAACATCGGTCATCTTGGACCACTCCAACGCACAAGTTGAGGGGGAGACTGCATCCCACCGCGAGGCTCCACATCATGTTCAAAGGATGCATCCTCCCGAGCTGATCATTGGTGAGCTTGATCAAAGGGTAACACGTTCTCATGCTCATTTCATTGATTCCGCTTTTGTTGCTTCTTTCGAGCCCTTAGATGTTAGTCATGCACTTTCTGATTCTAGTTGGATCAATGCCATGCATGAAGAGCTTGAAAATTTTGAGAGAAACCAAGTCTGGACTTTAGTTGATCCTCCACCAAATGTTCATTTCATTGGAACAAAATGGATTTTCAAAAATAAACAAGGGGAGGATGGGACTATAGTTAGAAACAAGGCTAGACTTGTAGCTCAGGGCTTTTCTCAACTAGAAGGGATTGATTTTACTGAAACTTTTGCACCTGTTGCTCGTCTTGAGGCCATTAGGATTTTGCTTGCCTTTGCGACATCCCGGGGATTCAAACTCTATCAAATGGATGTCAAAAGTGCTTTTCTTAATGGCTTCATAGGTGAAGATGTTTATGTAAAACAACCCCCTAGTTTTGAAAACCCCAAGTACCCACATAAAGTCCTTAAACTTCATAAGGCTCTTTATGGACTCAAGCAGGCCCCTCGGGCTTGGTATGATAGACTTAAGTCTTTTCTGCTTGAGCGAGGGTATTTGATGGGCTCTGTTGATAAAACTTTGTTTACTCTCAAGCATGGCAAAGATTTCCTCCTAGTTCAGATTTATGTGGATGATATCATCTTTGGTGGCTCTTCTCATGCTTTGGTTGCCGAGTTTGCAGATACCATGAGCAGGGAGTTTGAAATGTCCATGATGGGTGAACTCACCTTTTTCCTTGGTTTGCAAATCAAGCAAAGCAAACAAGGTACTTTCGTCCAACAGACGAAGTACACCAGGGACCTGCTCAAGAAGTTCGACATGTCCGATGCGAAGCCCCTCGCCACTCCAATGGCTACATCTGTAGCATTGGATCCTGACGAAGATGGAGAAGCCGTAGATCAGAAGGAGTTCCGGAGCATGATCGGCTCCTTCCTCTACTTGACTGCCACGAGGCCGGACATACACTTCGCAGTGTGTCTGTGCGCTCGTTTTCAGGCTTCACCACAAGCTTCGCACCGCCAAGCGGTTAAGTGCATCTTAAGGTATCTCAAACACACCCTTGAATTTGTCATATGGTATTCAGCGTCTTCATCTTTATGTCTTCGAGGTTATTCCGACGCGGATTTTGCTGGGTGTAGAATTGATAGGAAGAGTACCTCTGGTACTTGTCATTTTCTGGGTACTTCACTGGTTTGCTGGTCTTCCCACAAACAGTCTAGTGTTGCACAATCGACGGCTGAGGCCGAATATGTTGCTGCAGCTAGCTGTTGCTCTCAGATTTTGTGGATGGTTTCCACTTTGCAGGATTTCGGGTTAGATTATAAGAGTGTTCCACTTTTCTGTGATAACACTAGCGCTATTTGTATTGCAAACAACCCGGTTCAGCATTCCAGAACCAAACACATTGATGTGCGGTATCATTTTCTCAGAGATCACAATGAGAAGGGTGATATTGAACTTCAATATGTTTATACCCAACACCAGCTTGCCGACATTTTTACAAAACCCCTCGATGCTTCTCGATTTTCCTACTTGCGTGGGGAACTTGGCATTTGTCACCCTTACGGCATTTTGTGAGGGGGAGCTGTTTTAGATGGATGTGCCTTTGTCTAATTGTGTTGAAATTGCATTTACATATTTTGCACTTATATGCCTGCTTATAATTCATGAAATCATGTCAGCTCAGCTCTTGTTAATTCATCTGGAACATTCATGTGCATGGTGTTTTATTTTCAAAATCAAATCGTGCTCACTGCTTAGTCTTGAATCTAGCATGTTTAGGCAGGACTGCTTTAGCTATCTTTTATCTACTTGATAGCAAGACACAATTCTTTGAATGCTAAAAATTGCAACTTGAAAAATTGTTCTCAATTTTCATGGATATTCATAAAGTACCAAACAATTGGTTCACTTGATTAAAATCAAAAATTCCATGATTTGCACGCTTTAAGTTAAAAGATCCAGGTGGGTTTGTTTGTCGCACTACCCTATTCTAGACTGCTTACCATTGCACATTGGTCTGAACTGGAATAGCGTAGTGTATGCCAAAATCTATGCCTTAAGCTTCTTATGGCTCTCATGCCTAGGCTTGGCCGAATTGGAAAGCATAAGGTGGACAAACAAATAACCCCTGACACTCACAAAAGAACAACGAAAATTCATTGATTATCAAGTTTGCTTTTCATGCTCCATTTGAACTGGACTTGTCTGTCTGAAGTAGACATTGACTAGCTTTGCGCAGTCCTTGCTTTTACTTGTCTAGTTTCCTTGACTAAGTGGTGATGCTTTTATTTCAAAAATGATCAAATTACATGCTTCATCATGTTTTTAGAGAATATTAATTTGAGCTGAGCCCATGATCATTGGTGTTATTGTTGGCATATTTTTGCTTCATATGTCTTTGCAATTCTGCTCATTTCGAAGCTTTGCATCTTTTACATGCTCCTTGATGCTTGCATTGCCAAAGGGGGAGAAATTCCTCGTTCTCTGCTGCAAGGGGTATAATTTCCAAAGGGGGAGAAAACTTGACAAAAAGGGGGAAAAGATTCTTTGTTGCCAAAGGGAAAATTTAACTCAGGGGCAGTTTTTATTGCCGAAGGGGCTTTTTACTCTTGTGAGAAAGGGGGAGGAAAATTCTTCTAGTCAAGTGACATGATTTGGCTCTTTTCTGAGTTTTTATGGTCACTTGTGTGCTGAAATATTTTTACATTTTCTTGAACTTGGATTTGGTTGTCAATGCACTCATCAAGGGGGAGATTGAGAAACCAAGGGTTGGTTTCAATGTTTGTGATGAGTGATTGACAGGCTTTTTACCCTCTGTTCGAAGGGTACCTCCGGAGGGGTTTCGGTGGTTTGTACCTCCGAAGGGTGTTTGGAGGTGGTTTTACCGAAGGATGTTCGGTGTTTGCTTGCTGCAGCTGTGCAGCGGAGTGTGCTCGTCGGAGGGGTCCGACATTACGCGATGATTGGGTTCGTACCGAAGGGTTCGGTACTTTGGGCGGTACACCGGAGTGTGTGCCGGAGGTTGCTAACCCGGAGAGGTCTCCGGAGTATTGGATACGCTTGTCTGCTTGTCTGTGGTGCGCAGGGACTTCGGAGGCAACAGACAAGGTTTGTAGCAGGTGAACCTGGGTCAAGCGGGAGGCCTGATGCCAGGGGAGCGGGGAGCTCCGTCATGGTGGCTGCGAAGGTGGTCCGGGTCGGTCCTCGGGTCGAGGTGCGCCAGGTGAAGGCAGAGAGTGCGGATCGTGGTTCCGGCTGAAGGTACTCCGAGACAAAGTCCTCGGAGGTGAGGCACTTCGAAGGTACTCCGGAAGGAGTGACTTCGGAGTTGGATGGATCAAGTCCTCTGCGGAGGCAAGGGTTCGAAGTGTGCTCCGGAGGGAGACACTCGAAGGTAACCGACGAAGGTCTCAGAAGTCAAGGCGCATCGAAGGCATGGTCCGGGTGAGGCTCGTCGAGGAGTGTGCTCGGGGAGAGACACTGCGACGAAGTGCTCATGGAATGCTTCATGCAGAGGCCTTGGACGAAGGAGGGACTTCGAAGGGTGGTACTCCGAAGGTGGGGCTTCGGAGTGTGGAAGGCTTCGGAGCGAGGCTAGCTCCGGAGCGAGGTTGACTTGAGGTACTTCGGCCTGCATGGCTTCGGTACACGGACTGACGGAGTTCGAGCTGAGTGAAGCTGCGAAACCATGGTGGTCCACTCCGGAGGTGTTGGTGCGAAGGCCCAAGGAGCTTTGACGGCTTCGGCTCAAAACCGTCACTGTATCGAAGGCCATCTCCGGCGAAGCGAAGGCCACCAGGCTCAAGGCTTCTCGCCGAAGCTACCGCACCCTCGCGTGCGAAGGGAGGATTCCAGAAGGTCAAATACTACAAAGGCTGACACTGTCTGTTCTGTAAAAGGCTGACACTGTCCCCTCTGCAAAGCTGATAGAGAAGCCTCCAGAATAATTGGACTACCTTTTGTACCCCTTAGTTCTATAGAGACAAAATCAATGTAAACCGTAGGGGTAAAGTAGTCACTTCATTTGGGTGAACTGTGGGCTATAAATATGGGGGCTCGGTAGGTAACATTTAACACTTTGAGCATTTACTGTTGAGCTCCTGTAGCCACATACCTTGCTGTATTCATCCAGAGTTCATTATATTTGTGTTCCTTGTTCAAGCGGCGAAGCCCTGCTTCTTTGTGCTTTTTGCTTGAGCTCGCATTACATACCTCGCTAGTTATAGTGAACCGAAGCCTGTCTAGGCGAAGGTTGTTCCTGTGCGAAGTGTGTTTTTCAGCGTGCTGTCGCTCTGTGTAACTTGAGGCCAGACCTCACAGATTACTAGCGAAGCCCTTAGCGAAGTCTGTTTGTGTGCGTGTAGACCTTCGTGTACGAAGCACAGCACCAGTTGCTGCTGCCGAGTACTTTGGTCGAAGTCCTCAGAGGGCTGTCCACTCTTGCGAAGGGTGAAGTGCGAAGCCTACTCGAAGCACCCTATGTGCGGAGCCTGCACTGACTTAGCAGAGTAGATTTTCGAGGGTAGTGAGTGGAGCGAAGTATTCTTTGCTTCGAACTTTTGCTCCTGCGAAGCCTGTGTTCGGAGCTGTCGAAGTACCTCCGAACCAGACCTTCGAAGGTTGTGTTCGAAGCCTGTTCCGCAGAAGACAGAACTGAAACCAAAGGCTAGTTTTGAGCCCAAAATTTTAAAAGCTCCCATTCACCCCCCCCCTCTGGTCGCCGTTTCCGGTCCAACAGCAACAGAGCATGGTATTTATGATGAATCATGATTCCAAATGAGATTTCAGTGTCATAACTTTGTTGTTCTCCATTGCACCATTATCAGGCATGCAATTGGAGAACAACGGGGTTGTGCTAATGAAATTTCGTTCGGACTCATGGCTCATCATAAATACCACGCTCTGTCGGTCACCCTTTGGTGGGTTTAGGACATATCTTTTCCAATAGACAAATTGTCATGCTATGTATAAACGTCTAGTACTTATGATGCATTCTCGATTGAATGAATGTTTTTCCTCTAAAATGGCCGAGGACCGACGATGGATGCATAGTGGTTACAACAAAAGTGGAGCTCACGCGAAGGAGTGGGTAATCAACACTAAGAAGTTTGTTGACCTTGCATGAAGTGCAGAAATTCTCGTTGGCAAGACAAGAGAACATTGTCACTGCACATTTGTAAATATGGTTTCTTGCCAGGTTATGAAGTTTGGGTTCACCATAGCGAGATGTTTCGTGAAAAACGGTATTAGTAGTGGAAGAAGATGATAGCACGACTGACGATAGGATGGATGAGATGTTTGATGCTATACGACCGTAGTTTGAAACAAACTCTGAGGAGGTTCTGCGAAGCCTTGAAGTGGACGAGCTTCTGGGAGGAGATGTTTCCGCGGGATGCAAACTTGGTCGAAGGCCTAAACAAAGATAATATCTGTAGAGCTTCCGCCATCAACCAATACTCTCTGAACTTCCATTACTGCAATATCAACAATGATAACAAGGGGGTCTGCATGAGGAAATTTTATACCCACTACATCAGCTACGGAGAAAGATATAGGCACATGGGACCACTCGGGCATTTCGGCTGCCGACGAGGAGGTCCCGATATGCCCTACTTCACGAACATACTCCCTATGTTGCCTTTTTGACATGCTGCCCAGGGTTCCTCCTCCGGAGATGGGAAGAACCACTCTTTTGCCTCGGTCTTGAGTATCTTCTTGCTTCGGAGGTGGCATAACACTGGCCACCGAAGGCTGTCTTGTGGCTTTGAAGCTGTCTACATGTCCAATGATCTGCACTAGGGCCAGACATGCCTCGGGAGGGGCTCGGTCAGTAGTGCCTCGACCAGAGCTCCTTTTGAGGTACTCGCTCCTTAGGGCTAGTATAGACTTACATGCATCGGTTGCATGGCTTCGGTTCTCACCGTGGACACAATAGAAGAAGGCCTGGCCCTTGCCAACCAGCTTCCCTATCGGCCTCCAGCCGCTAACCTTGCTTCCCGAAGCTTGTGAATTCTTGGGGAAAAATTTTTGCGAAGGGGAGCAATGTTCAAGACATCGGAGCGAGGATGTTTCTGCCCTCTTTGTCTATCATGCTGATTGTCAAAGTGGTGCCCTTGTGAAGGAGTTGAAGTTTTCACTTCAAGTTTAACATCTTGGATGATTGGCAAAGACGAAGCCGTCCTTCGGAGCCATCCTTCCTCCGACCTAGCATATTCCTCAAAATAAGCCATTAATTGCGCTACTGAGGATATATGCATCCGGTGAAGCTTGTCGAGGATACTTGCATTGGTGACTCCTTCCCGAGCCACATCAACCACAGATGATGCAGACAACCCTCTTATTTACGACTTCTTATGAGCGAAGCGCTTAAAAAACTGCCTCAAAGTTTCTCCAGGTTGCTGCTTCACCTGAAAAAGTCTTCCAGTAGACATAGGGGGTACAAATGTACTTTGGAAGGTTCTTATGAACTTTTTCCTTAGCTGTTCCCAAGACATAATTGATCCTAGTTTCAAAGACCAGAACCAATGCACAAGGGGGAAGCATTTACCATTGTATCTCGAACCCCTCCGCTGGCTTCGATTTCTAAATCATATGAACGAGAAACTTTGGGTCGAATCACACCTTTTGCAAGTCAGGATGCAGTGGAGACTCATTATCAAAAGAAGCACTCTTAGTGCTTCTTAGAATCTTATGGGCTTCGGGATAAGTTTTGAGGTCATCATCTTGGGGCACCTACGGAATGATAGGAATAGCTTAGGGACGAAGCCTTTCTGCGGCTTCCTGCCTCCACCTCACCACTTTGGCCTGAAGATGGGCCATCTGAGTTGCCACATCATCAAAATGATCTTCATTTCTTCCAGAGGGGACTTCCGGGTCTTGAGAACTAACAAGTCAGTTCATAGCACAACCGGAGCCACAGGAGGGGCTCCGTCGGTTCGAAGCATAGACAGAGTTGAGAAACCATGTTAAAGAATATGGTTTTGATATTCCAGATGTCATGAGTGATTATCAACAGAAGTCAAAGGAATGGAGAGATGAAGACCTGCCGAGTCTGAGGCGCATGTGACTCAAGTACACGGGCAATGAGCGACAGCCGGGCAGAGCAGCCGCGGAGTCGAGCTGGCCCAATCCAGGTACATGGCTAGGAGCGGTAGATGATCCACAGGTCTGTTGACTGGGTTTGACTAAGGTACACGGGCGGCGAGCGATTGCTGGGCTGAGGAAGCTGCGGGGTTGGGTCGGTCCAATCCGGGTACCCGGTGCGAAGACGATGGACGCTTTGTCAGTTTCGGCGCAAAACTGACAATCTATGATTAATTCGTTTTTAGGATATTAATATTTAGTTTTTATGTTTAGAATATTTTTATTTGAGTCAGGTGATTTTTTAATATTTTTTTAGTAATTTTCGGAATTTATTTTAGAGTCAGTTTATTTTACCTGAGGGTAAATTAGTCTTTTAATGTATTAGGATTTGCCTATAAATAGGCCCCTATCCCCCTGGGGATAGATGACTATTTTCCTTTGCCCTCAGATCAATCTACAGTCTTGTTTTTTGTTTCTCCGCTGTAATTGTTTTCATCTGTGATTTTGATTTTCTTCCGCCATTGTTCATCGGCGTGCCACACGGCCGAGGGGGCACAAAGTAGCGCTGCCGCTAGGGGCTAGCCTGTGGTTTTGTTTTTCTTGCTTGGCGGACGAGGCTGTAGGAAGGCTTGATACCATAAATTTCTATCCGAACAGCTATGGAGAATACCAGAACTTTCACATGCAATTAGAGGAGAATTTGGCTTTTGCTTGCTTTGTGTTCATCTGAAGGAAAAATACCAGCGCACACCAGCGATAGGCTTTGTTTCGGCCGGCGTGCACCTGCAAGCAGCGGGCCCATAGCGCAGGTGGCGGCGACTTCAGCAATTGGATTTTCTGCGGCGCACGGCGATGAACATGCAGGTTAGTTTCTAATCTCCTATTTTTTAGTAGATCATTTTTAGAGATAATCGTCTATTAATTAATTAGCAAAAACTTGTTTAGAAATTTCGTGGTAATTTAATCTTCCTAAATATTTTAGTACTCGTATATTTTTATTTCAATATTATTTAATCAGTTCGTATAAACAGAAAAATATTATTAGTCGCAGTAATATTTTTTATTCTAGATTTACGTGCAATATTTTAGGTTTATTACTGAATTAATTTTTAATGATCCATGGTTTATTCATTTGATTAGTATTTTATTTCTAGACTGAAATATAAATATTCCGTACTTTATCTAGGTGTTTTATTTTTAATATCTTTTCAATTAAGACACCGGTCATTTTTTAGGCTAGACAACTTTAATTCCAATAATTTGCTTTTTTAATATTATTTGTCTGGTTAAGTTCGTTTGGGTGTTGGGATTAGATCATAGTTTAGCAAGAAATTTTTAGGCGCCCATTCACCCCCCCTCTGGTCGCTACTTTCGGTTCTACAAGAGTCCCTAGAGGGGCTTCATATGTTCGAGGAAGATTATTCATTTTAGGAGTCTGAGGTGGAGGAACTATAGAAGGACCTCCAACCTCGATAGTATTCGAGGATCTCAATCCAGAGGACCGAGAAGACCTCCGGAGGGGACAAGCGCCTAGGCTCCGTTTAGGAGGCATGGCTCTAGAAAGAGATTGGTAGAGAATGAAGTTTTCATACTAGGTTCTCCATGGACGGTGCCAACTGTTGGCGTAAAAGATTACGCTAACAGGTTTAGGAAATTAAGTGTGTAACAAATGGAGGTTTGTTTGAGTGAACTATTCCAAGCCTCCATAGGTGGATAATAGCTTGAGATAATTCAAAGTGTATATTGAATATCTGAGTATTCGATGCCTTTTATAGAGTGAAGAGGGGTATTTATAGACCGAATACAAAAGGAAAAGACTTCTTTACCCTCTAATTACAACCGACTAAGAAGATAATGTTTAATATTCTTCATAGGGGTCAAAGAGTAAAAGACTAATCTAATCAGTAAGAAGATAAATCTTCTATTCTTGTTGGCAACACCCCTTCGGGAGAGGAGGTTTCGGCTGGCTTCGTCAAACCGAAGCCTTGATGGAGGTCTCCGTTGTACAGGGCTCTGAATACAACAGAGCTTTGATGCTTTTAGGATCTTTGGAGATCAAAACTTCTAAGTTTGCCTTCTTCGGCTTGTATTGACATAGAAGTATCCTTGACTTCTGGAGGATGAAATATTTCCCCCCAACAGAGCTCATGAACCTAATTAGCGATGTCCTTCCTATGAACCATAAGATGCCAAAAGTCATGTACCAGTCAAAAAAATGCTTTCTCCTCTCTATATGGAGTTTGAGAAGATTAATGTGTGCCAAGATAACTGCATGCTTTTCTGGAAAGAACATAAGAAGAGATGAAATGCTTAAAATGTGGTAAACCGAGGTTCGTATAGGTCGTAATCGAAGATGGTGAAAAGGTGATGACAGAGGTTGCTCATAAGCATCTTGGTTACATGCCTCTTACACCTCGGGTGAAACGATTGTTTCTCTCAAAGAAAACCACTAGGCGTATGAGATGACATAAGGAAGGTGTACGTGAGAACAACCAAGTAATGGTGCACCCATCTAATGGTAAGGCATGGAAGGCTCTAGATGATTTTGACATAGACTTCGCTAGGGATGTGAGGAATGTTCGCATCAGGTTGGCAACAAATGGATTCACAACTTTCAGTGTAACCGCGTCATCGTACTCTTGTTGGTCTGTCTTTGCTATTCCATACAACCTTCCACCTTCGTTTTGCATGAAATATGAATTTATGTTCTTGTGTCTCATTATACCTACTCTAGAACATCCTAGAACACGCCTCAACATGAAGTTGAAGCCCTTAATTGAATAGTTGAAACAATTGTGGAAAGGAGTTGAAGCATATGACTATGACCAAAAGAAAAAAATTCAATCTTCGAGTTGTGTATCTTTGGTCAGTCCATGATTTTATGGCATATGGTATTTTTCCTGGTTGGAGTTGTCATGGAAAGCTGACATATCTGATATGTGGTAAAGACATATATTGTTTCCATCTTAACTTCGGCGGAAGATTTGTTACTTTGATTGTCATAGATGTTTTTTGCCCATGAATCACCCATTTAGCTTATAGAGGAACAATTTCAAGAAGGACAATGTTGTTGTAAAGGAACCACCAAGGTGTTTAAATGGTCTAGAGATCGCTGATACACTGAATGAGTTGGTCCTTGATGAAAATGGGATGCATTTGTAGGATTCGGAACCAAACATAATTGGACCCACATATGTGGCTTATGGGAAATATCGTATCTCAAATCTCTGATTCTGATGCACAACATTGATGTCATGAATTAGGAATGAAATGTTTGTGAAAGCATTATAAGCACATGCATGGATTTTGCGGACAGGACAAAAGATAATCTAAAGGCAAGAACAAATTTAGCTGAGATTTGTAATCGACCAACCCTTGAGTTGACAAATAGTGGTGGCAATCCACGTGCTCCATTTTGTTTAAAACCTAAAGAAAAGAAACAAGTAATGAGGTGGTTGTAAAATTTTAAATTCCCATATGGTTACGCTGCGAGATTTAGAAGAGCTATGAATTTGAAGATAGGGAAGTTAAATAGACTGAAAAGTCATGATTACCACATAATAATATAAAGTCTCCTTCCTGTAATGTTTCACGGGTACTTGAATGGTGAACGTGTGGAAGGCGTTAGATGAGTTGAGTCATTTCTATAAACATATTTGTGCTAAAGAAATTAAGAAAGAGATGATGGTGAAGTTAGAGAAAGAGACACCGGTGCTTTTATGTAAATTGGAAAAAATATTCCCTCCAGGATTCTTCAATCTAATGCAACATTTACTGGTTCATTTTCCATATGAAGCTAAGGTAGGTGGCCCTGTGCAATATAGGTGGATGTATCATATTTAAAGGTCCCTAAAGAATATTAGAGCGATGGTTGGCAATAAGGCTAGAGTTGAAGGTTGCATCGTGGAAGAATTAAAATTGAAAGAGATAGCATACTTCACTAGTGTATACTTCGTTGAGCATCACAATGTCAATAGACCTGTTATGCGGTACCATGTGGATGAATATAATCCTTGTAGTGACCTTCAAATTTTTCAGTGGAAGGGCATAACTATTGGTGTCTCCACGACATATTATGTAACTCAGGAAGAACGAACATATGCATTGCTCAACATTTACTCAAATATGGAAGAGATGGAACAATATTTCACATAAGTGAATGCTTTTTAGTTTTATATTTTACTGACGATATTTCATACCTTATTTGTTTACCTATTCATTTACAATGACAATATGTTTGATTCGAAATACTTGACGTCTGGTCGTCAACCAATGGAGAACGTATACAGACCCCTAGTGATGTTGCTTATCAATTGGAGGTTGGAGAGGTTGATGAGGTTTACCAAGATAATGAATTACTGAGTTCGTTTAATGTACAATCAGTCTCGCCAACAGATTCTTTACTTGGCGATGCTAATTATGTAGCAGTTCTCGAGAAAAGGAAACAACAACATAAGAAGAAAAAAGTAACATGGCGTGCTTTGGGAAGAAGTGGACAAATTGATCTTGATTTTGATGATAGTTGACAAGTAATTATTATCATACTTTGTGTATGTCAAATATATTTCATATTACATTCTTTTTCAGAAGTTCTAACTTTTTGTACTAATAAATGCTCATTTGTGCTTGTTTTCAATAGGATATCGAAAAAGTTTAGGATTATCACAAAGAATCTTTTCGGCCGAAAGAGTACGGTGAGTCAGGAGGACAACCTATTCCATGGTAGTTCTGTTTCTTCAAGCAGGCGTCGTCTAGAGTAGCTCTTGAGATATGTAGACCCGACATTGTGGGGTCGAATTGAAGTTCTAAGAGATGATGAGGTAACTTTCAAATTGAATTTTATGCTAGTTATAAACTAGTATTAATTGTTTTTTCATAGCATTTTGCAGGATGAGTAGAATGACCTAGAGGGTGTGGGTCAAGAGGATGACCCGAAGGGTGTGGAGTAGTGTAGTGCCCCGATTTTACCAAATCAGAACCTTATTAAATTTCCATAGAAAACAATAATAACAATATGTCCATCATGCGACAACGTACATACGGTCAATCATTCGTGGTTCGCAGACCACATTATTACATAAACATAAACATTAAAGAGAAACTATGAAAATAAAGCTACATGACGAACATCTTCTTCAGGATCGTTTTCTTGACTGGGTCGCTACTCCAGACCATCCTCCTCATAGTACACAACCTCTAAAGTGTTTATCCAATGGGTATGAGTACAAAAGTACTCAACAAACCACCGAGAATGCAATAATAATGCAGAGTAATAACAAGGGAATGATAGTGCTTAAAATGCGAAAAAGTACATGTTTCGGTTGCATCATTTAGTGTAGTCAAATTTAATAGTATAGAATAATAAACATGAACAGTGTAACATCATCTAACTCGAGGAGTACGTTTTCCCTCCTCACTCAACAGTCCTTACATGCCAAGTCATCATGCAACATTCATAAATGTAAACTAACTGCGAGTAGTCACGCAACCCACCCTTGACTGTGGGCTCGGCTTTTCGAAAAGATTTAATCTCTGATCAGAGGTGTACCACTATACCCACAAGGCATGCACTCATCCCACACACCAAAGTGTAACGAGATGACCCATACCACGGGAAATCGTGACAAAACCTCAGCATGAAATGCTCCAATTCGATAACACCCGCTCTAGGTTTTGCCGGCGCGCCCGGCCACTCCGGTCTAACGCCGCACCCCCTTTTGTGCCACGTCGGTACAAGCCACCCGCAGGTGCTGCTTGACCCATCTCCATGTGGTGCCTCGAGTTGGAACACTCCATACCTTAGTTAGGACTTACCCACTATACTTGTGGTTACCAATGCCCTAGCTTGCAACCGGAACCCACCATGCTTACACACTTAACCAAAACTCCATAACCAACAGAATTCTAGGGATGAGAGAATAACGGGGATCATATAATAGAATCCAAGTTTCTACGACACGTTTTTAGCCTATAGCGGTTGTGTCAAAACATTGGACACTATCTAATAATACTAGTCATATGGTGACAAGGAGTTTAGAATCAATAGCATGGCTTGGGTTTGCACTTCAAGGTCGTTATCTAAATAAATATAATATAAGGCTTTCAATTTGACTAATGCATGTATAACCTATGCGTTTTAGTGATAGTTAAAGAAAACTAGGTTCAATATGCTCAAAAATTAGTTTGGTGACTTGCCTTGCTCAGCGAAGGGTCACGGAGGAACCTCAGGGTAATACTTCGGTTCTTCGACGGCGTCGTAGTCTTCTTGATACGAATAAACATAACATTCAATTAAACAATTCAAAACCACACAACAAGCATATAGGCTTTGATTGGGCTGAATTAAAGTTATTAATATTCTAAAATTAATATTTTAATTTCTAAATTAATCTCTGAAGGAGTTATAAATTTTCTAAAAAGAAATATAAGTGAATCTTAATGTATTTTAAATCTCCCATTAATAATTAATAAAAAGTTCTGAACAAACCTACTATTTTATTGCATAAACATGAAGAGAATAAAATTATAAATTTTCTGAAATTTAAATGGTCAAATTTGGAGCTAAAATGAGCAAGATATGAATTTTTTAAGTTAAAAACAATTTATGGAATTTAATTTAAACCAAAAACAGTCGACAGTCCATGGTGAACTGAACCCACCGTGAACCCGCGCACTGTGCGCGTGCGCCGGATCCAGATCAGTCGTCGGATCTGGATCAGGCGACCACGGGAGATGCGGGAGCGTTAAATAGACGTGAATGGCCATGATTAAAACGTTGAAGCGGTATGTGATGGAGGGCTCAGATCAACCGTGGGTTTTTAAAAGTAATGGATGGTCCATATTAAACATACCGGTTCGTGGAGATCTGGCGAAGGCGTTCGGGTCCTCGTCGGCGATGGGGTTCCGGCGGTCTTCAGCAACGACGGAGTGGTGCATGAGGTCGGGGTGGCGTCGGCAGTCACGATGGTGCGGTCATCGAGGATGGAGGAGGGCTCTAGCGATGGCAAGCGGTTGCTGCAGTGCGGGCGGTGGTGTGGTGTTAAAAAGTGAAACATGGGTGTTCTGTTCGGGTTGGTTTCAATTAGACGTGAAGGCCGAACGCGGCGGTGGTCGGGGGATTAAATAGGGGTGCCGGCGGGGTAAAAATGGTAGGAGAGTACATGGAAACCCGGGGGGTACTTTCCATATTTCCGGCGAGCTCCTTCTGTGCATGCAATCTGGCGATTACGGGCCTTAACACGTCGGGTAAATGGTGGAAAGGGAGCCGGGGATCGCGAGGCGCATTAATATGGCGTCAATTCAGTGGAAGGGGGTCGGCGTCAGTGAGATTGAGGCGCTAGCGTTTCGGCCGGAGAAGATTGGGGTGGCGCGAGGAGGAAGAAGATACTAATAGGCGGGGGTCATTGTCAGTGGGCGGCTGCGGGTGCGGGCATGGCAACAGTCGAGGTCTGGGTGTGCACGTAGAGAGAGGGGGGGTCACTAACGAGCGGGGCCCGCTTGTTAGTGAGGGGTGCGGGGTGAAGTGGGCTGGGCCGGCCTGTTGAGGGGGAAAAGGGGAAAGGGGGCCGTTACTGTTTAAATGCATTTATGAATAAAAATAATTACTGAAATTGATTTCAAATATTTTGGTTGCTTCCAAGGGTGATAAAAATTTGTAAAAATTCTCAAAAATAGGTCTTGGGATCTTATAGAAATTTTCTTAGGCTCTGGTTTGGACTTTTTCCCTATGTTCTAGTTTATTTGGGCATTTTTAGCTTTATAGGAAATTCAAAAATAATCCTTTTCAGAAAAATATAAATAAAATGTATTTTACCTTTTTGGAAATTTGGGGTGTGACAAGTAGAAGGGGGATGACCCAAAGGGTGTGGGGGAGGAGGATGATCTGGAGGGTGCGTAGCGGGAGGAGGGTGTGGGGTAGGAGGCTGACTCGAATGGTGCGAGGCAGAAGGAGGGTGCTGGTCAGGTTTATGTAGAGGCTCCTGTAGGGTCAGCATCATCCTCAACTCATTTCAGAATGAGCCACCTGGTCGCCCCGCCTATAGTCCCTTCATCTAGAAACAATATCGAGATCACGCCTATAGGTGATAGGTAAGTCTCATCCTCTGTTGTTTTGCATTACTGCCAAAAATTTATTTTAGTTTATTGACTTTATTTATTATGTATTTCTAGATTTTGGATTTATTCTAGGTTCGACGACACTTCGAGGGTCGGGCAGGTTAACCAGATAGTGGGTAACCTGTGTCATCTTCACTACCCAGGGGAGCTGACACTGCCGACCGGTGAGAAGCAACTCTACATGACATGGGACCAATACCGGTTTGCTCCCGATGGGGATTACGAAACTGCCCAGGGCGAAGTGTATCATGACTTCTGGGTACTATTTTTTTCATGCATTATTTTGTTTTAACGCAAAACTTCCTGAGTGATAGTAGGTTACTAATCATGATTTTTGCAGTTACGTTTTTGCATGCCAGAATCGGGCAATCACCATAATCATGTCCTTGTAGTCTTAAACAACAATGCACATAAGGTGACGAAGGACGCGATTCCGTATGCCTGGATTCAGGCGAACAATCAGTACTATAAGGATAAGTTAGGGCAATGAATGAACAAGGCGATGGGTTATTCAACAATATACTTGACTGAGGAGCAATATCATTCAGTAAACAATTCTAACTCTTTTAATCTTCGATTTTTGAGATTTATTTTCATATAATGCAGAAGCTTTACATTTGTTTAGGTGAGGATTCCATGGTTTGAAAACAGTGACGATGCCTACATTTAATTCTACAAGCTTTGGTCTTCAAATGAATTCAAGAAGGTTTCCGAGAAGAAAAGGCTTTGTCGTTGAATGGATCGGAAGCACAGATATGGGGCCGATGGACATATCTTCTTGGCTAAATGTATGGTAAGTCCTACACTTGTCACTTTATCTATATATACATTGTAATGCAACTAACTCATATCTACAGGAAGCTAAAATTGGTGTTGTGCCAAGTGACATCGAGGTTTATGCTTCTAGTCATAAAGGAGAAGATCCTGCACACCCAGATACGTTGTGTAGTCAGTCAACCGTGGATCATTTGGTGAGATGTTAAAAATTTTAAGAGTTTGCATCATTTTTCTCCATCTAATCGATATTGTTGGTTTTTTGCAGGTGCAATATGGTCAACACATGGTTCAACTACATGGAGCTGAGTATGATTAGCAGAGGCAACCTATTGACCCAATGGTCGTGTACTCTAGCGAAGGTGGAAAGAGCCATGGATGGTGAGACGATGTTTCTCAATGTTTTGTATGTGGTAGTATTGTAATGGTAACTAATGTATTCAATGTTGTAGGTATTCCATGTTCAATGGAGTTATTGACTCAAGGGAGGTGAGAGCTCAAAAGTTAGCTCAGTCGTTGCAGGGCTCCTCAAGAGTTAGCTCTAGTCGTCACCGCTTAGAAGAAAACCCTGAAGTGGTTTAGCTGATAGAGGAACTAAGGCATTCACGCGAGGAAATGAGGTAGTATAAAGAGTATTATGTTGCTTGCTTTGCACAACAGCAGGCGATGATGCAGGTAAGTTTAGTTTTTCGCATTACCATTATATAGCATTTAGCAATAGGTTTAAAAATAAGTGATTGCATTACAACATGTATAGCACATTTCCCATCAGCAAGGACTTGACATGTCGCAGTTCCAACCGATACCTCCCCCACCACCACCATTTTTTCTAGTTGGTGCTCCTCCTGCAGCTAAGGTACCTCCTATGGTTACTTGATTTACTTGAGTTAGTGTTTAGATGGTTATTTGAGTTAGCTCGTTAGTTGATAATGTTTCCCTAATTTTATCTATTGCTTTAGATTGTCCATACTATTGGTTAGGATGGACCCTTGGCTTCAAATGTTGATGATCCGAGAGGCAGCAGCGGTGCCCAAAACTCGAACCAACCAAGTGAAGGTATTGAGTGAGTATGACTTGTCTCTTTTATGGATTTGAATGTGACTTGTTTATGTGGATTTGAACGTGACTTGTTTATGTGGAGGAGAATGGTTTATGGATATGAATGTGTTTATATGCATGTGAATATGTTTATGTGGATGTGAATGCTTTATGGATGTGAATGTGTTTATGTGGATGTAATGTGGAGGTGATTGTGAATAGTTTATGGATGTGAATGTGTTTATGTGGATGTGAATGTGTTTATGGATGTGAATGTGAATTTGTGATTATGTTTTGGATATGTGAATGTGAAATTGTGATTTTGTTGTTGGATGTGAATGTGAATAGGAGAACCAGAAAAACAAAAAAATATAGGTAACTTCCGTCGGCTATGGTCAGCCAACGGAAGTTAGTGGGCACTAACATCCGTCGGCTCACCATAGCCGACGGAAGTTAAGGCAGTTTGCCCACGTGGAAAAAACCCTTAACTTCCGTCGGCCCATGCTTGGCCGACGAAAGTTATGTCGGTTTTTGCTGGTGTGGCACACGGAGCCGATAACTTCCATCGGTAGGATGGAAGTTAGCTAACTCCCGTCGAACCACTTTCGTCGGCCAGATGCCAATGAAAGTTAGAGTTTTGCTAACGGAAGTTGTCTTCTTCCGTCGAGAAAGGCCTAACTTCCGTTGGTTTTGGCCGACGAAAGTTAACTCCTTTGTTGTACTGCTTGTTGGAGTCGTAGCAGTCACCACTAGTGCCCTTCTTGTGTTTGTTCCGCTTGGGGCAATCGACGATGAAATGATCTAGATCACCACACTCAAATCAACAAGGTTTTGTGTCATTTCATTTAAGCATTCTTCTATCATAAGCACGATGAACCCGGTTGTTGAACAAGATCAAATCATCATCTCCTAAAAGATCCGACTAATCATCGGTGATAGACATGAAATATGATAAAGCACATCTCAAATAAGATGCATCAGTAGAAGGAATCACAAGGGCTAGGGTTTTAGAACCGGAATCAGTAAGATTTGATCGCAATTAAATATCAACCTCTGAGGCCTTGAGCTTACTGAAAAGTTCTGCAATAGTCAAGGTATCATAAGAAGCACTCTCAACAATTGAAGATACCTTGATCTCCCAGACGTTCGGGTCCAAGATATGAAGAACCCTAAGCGTCTATTCATGGTCAGAGACAAGTTGATCCCTATCGGCCTTGTTGGCCCAAAGATTGTTAATGATCGATTGAATGCGACAAAACAAAGCCTCGATAGTCTCACTCGGCTTCTATGAGAAATTTTCATATTCTTGCAGGTAGGTCTAATAGAGCCTAGCCTTGACCTACGTTGTCCCCTCACGGTGTCCCTAGAGGGTAGCCCAGATCTCTCGAGTACTGTTGAGATGGCTAACATGCTCAAACTCACTAGGACCTAAACAAGAAAACAAATTGTTAATTGCTTTGTTATTCAAGTCTTGCTCAATGACTAACTCAGGGGTAGTGCGCTCAGTAGAGGGACGCACAGTGAATGAAGCATGAACACACAAGTCCCAAATTCCTGAGCTATAGATCAATAGATGGCCTCACATGCCCGTGTTCCAATAATTATAGCCAAAAAACTCAGGAGATGGAACCTTGCGAGAAGAAATCATAATCACTACATTGGATTAGAAACGGTTAAGGTATGGAAAACCTAACCAGACTCTGATACCACTTGTAGGACCGAGAGTAGCGACTAGAGGGGGGTGAATGGGTGCCTCAATAAATTCTTTCAAATAGACGGTCTTCCCTTAACACCTAATATTCTTCCAAAAACAACTATTGAACAACTAGCAAATTTTCTCACAAAAATGCAGATGAACTAGTGGTATCACTCTCCTATTAGATTTTATGTGATTTGACAGTTTGAGAAATCACAAGCACTAAAAATAATATAGCCTCCAAAAAGCAACTAGTGTCCTAATTGATAAGACACCAAAATAGTGGTCAGAGGCAAATTAATATTACTCACAAATCACATGACTGATCAATAACCTTTTCACAAAATCACAAGCATTCCATCAAGCATATGATAAATAACTGCAGTTCACCGACATTTAATTGACTACTAGTAAAGCAAAATATTCATCACAGGTTTAAATCAGTAAATAATAAAACATGTGACGTGTAGTAAAATTTAAGTTTCGGAGTATTACCTTTCACCTACCTATGAACACAGCAGCAAAAATTGTTACACAAAATGAGGCAGCAGGATTAACAGTATTGTTCCTGGCAGAAGAATAGTATCGTGTTGTTCCCATGCGCAACGCCAAGCAGAGAGTTGGATTCGGCGAAGGAAAAATCGACGTTGCTTCTACTGAGGTCGCGTACTGTAGCGCTGAAGCCTACGAAGAAAAAACAGAGCCCAGTCTGGGATAGCCGAGTGCCGGAGAAACATGGTACTGGCACTGGCGGTGACCGCTCCATATAACCTCATGTGCCACACGTACGTCCTTCCGCGCGTCCAAGCGCCTCGCGCTTCATGCCGCACCGAGTGCCTCCCCGCAACAAGCGCCGTGCCTGTCGCACGCACCCTACGCCTTCCATGCCTGATAAGTCCTCCCACGCGCACTATTTTACCGCTCTAGGGAACCCTAGCTCCATACGCTGCCTCAAGGAAGAGAGAAAAATATGGTGGGAAAGGGAGGAGGCTAGAGGAAGAAGAAGGGTCACCCAAAATTCCCCAAAAACATTTCAGAAATTTGAACTCAGATTTTTCTTTCAACTGAGTTGCCCTAACCCTAGGAGTTTATGGGGCTTTACATAGCTAGCCCACTAAACAGAAAAAGACATCTAAACCCTTAGGGTTTTTTACAGACGCAGAAATAAATTAGAAAATGACTAAACTGCCCTTAGGATTTTTACAGACTCAATTAAGACAGACTATGGGCCTAAAAGGCATAATAGTAAAACCCTAACTAAAGGTAACTTGTCCTGACGCAGAGTTTTCCTAGCAGGTACAACTCCGCTTCAGGACCTTTTGATTGTAGATCTATAGTCTAGATGGTGTGTCGGTTTTGCGCCGAAACTGACAAAGCACTCATCGCCTCAGCACCGGGTACCCGGATTGACCGGACCCAACTCTATGCCCCCTCAGCCCAGCAGTCGCTCACTGCCCATTGACCTGAGTCAAATCCGATCAAATCACAACGAGTCTCCTACCATTCTTAGCCATGTACCTCGATTGGGCTAGCCTGACTCCGTGGCTCCCTCTACCAGGTAGTGGCTTGCCACCCGTGTACTTGAGTCACATATGGTCAAGACATGACATGTCTTCTCTTCTCATCTCCTCTTCTCTCTCTGACTTCCGTTGATAATAATTCATCATCTTTTAGAGCCATGAGGCCCATGATCTTCAACATGGCTCCTCGGAGTGGTAGTTGGCGGTCTGACTAGTGGTCTCACTGCCCAAGCATCCTAGTTGGCGGGCCTGATCTTACCTTGTTAACTAGGATGTGTGATTCGGTGTTTCTTCTCTAATGTTCCTAAGCATAATACATTCATAACCCAAATTTAGTAGTATTCTATTTACAGAAAAACTTGTTTGGATAACGATGAATGAATTCACATGACAATTTAATTGATGAACTCGAGCACGAGTCATTGGTCCTTGGTAATCAGGCATGGTTTTATCCTTAGCAGTGATGTACTCATCACGCACCATGCGATGGACTCTGCGTGTTGGGCATCACACTCGGTGCCTTCGCTTTGCCCTGGTCCCACCCAGTCTACCATGCCACCGACTTGATCCATACCAAAAGTAGTCATTAGCGCTAGATCTGCCCCACCACCAACTGGATTTGCGCTCAAATCAACCACTAGCTCTAGATCCATGCCATGGACCTAGTCGTTGGCCTCCACATCATGGACCGAGTCACTGTTCTCTATGTTGCTTCCTCGAGATCCAGGTGCATGTGTGACATGTGCCCTCCTTTGTGCCTACGTGCTGCACGCCCACCTCCGCGCTAGCATGACATGAGCCCACCTCAGTGTGTGTGCACCCCTCGCTTGCTTCAGCGCAAGCACGATGCGTGCCTCCTCCATGCCATGCGCCACATAGCCATCTCCATGCCAACGTGATGCGTGTTGGCACCCACGTGTTGAGCTGCTAGCCAACACCTACCACCATCCTCGGCCGATGCTCCACCGCCAGCAATCACCGTGGCCACCCCCCTCGCTAGCTTGTGCAAAAGGAGGCAGTGAGGCACATATGTGAGCACACATGATTAGGCATGCAATGAAGCTTCTTCGGGTAGAAAAAGGTTGAAAAAAAGAAAAAAGAAAGAGAAAGAAAGATCGTCAAAAAAGAGAAGTGGAATCAGTAAGAGATACATGATGAAAGACCATGATTTTTGAGTATTTTTGGTTTGAGCTATCTACGAGAAGCTCAAGTTGAGGAAAATCAAGTGGAGGTGGCGACCAGACGATGAGTAGCTGCAATCGAAATTTCTTGAAGCATGGATTGGGGGCAAGCCATTTTTTAAGGGGGAAGGAATGATAGGAACCATCTAGAGAAGGATTCGTAAGAGATTAGTAGAGAATTAATAGGAAACTTGTGAGTTAAGTTTGGGATTAGTAAGAAACATAAGAACCAAGTTAGGCATGTCTATAAAACAAGAGGAACACACATTGTATCATGGAAACAAGATAAAGGAATAGAAACTGGCTGGCGGCTCTTCCTTGGAGATTCCAGGCTTGAGATTTACATTGCATTTTCTGTTTGTGATTGTTTGTTCTTAGGTAAATTGGGTCGTTGTTGGCGCAAAAGATTACGATAATAGGTTTAGTGAACTCAAAAGACTGACAAACAGAGTCTTTGCTTATGAGGACTATTCCAAGCCTCTAATTGGATAATAGCTTGAGATAGTTCGAAGTGTGTATTGAATATCTGAGTATTCGATACCCCTTACAGAGCGAAGAGGGGTATTTATAGATGAAATACATTAGGAGAAGACTCCTTTACCCTCTAATTACAACTGACTTAGAAGATACTGTTTAATATTCTTCATATGGTTAAAAGGGTAAAGACTAATTTAAACAGTGAGAAAGTAATTCTTCTGTCCTTGTTAGCAGTACCCCTTTGGGTAAAGAGGCTCTGGGATTCTTCATCACGCAGAAGCCTTTGCGGAGGCTTTCATTGTAGAAGGCTCCGAATATAGTGAAGCCTTGATGCTTTATGACCTTCGGAGATCAAAGCTTCTGACTTCATTTTGTCTTTTGACTGTGTTGATGTAGAGGTTGTCTTAATACCCGGAGGATGAAATATTTTCCCCCAACACTAGCCCCTCGAATACTTCTCTCCGAAATTCCTGTGCAGTGAAGAGGGAAGTATATGCAAGAAATAATTTCATGTCTAAAACATGGAAAAAACCTGAAAGTCCTTACAACCATTAGAAATAATATCTTTGGAGGTAAGGAATCTCCAGACCTAAAATCTGTTCGGAGGTGTTCAAGGAGGCGGCTTCGCAGTCAAATTTCCTTCGGCACCAAACTAGTCATTAGTTCTCAAAGCCGTTAGACCCAAATTAGAGTCGTTACTCTTTGATAAGGCTAATGGTCGCACGATCTCACGGCGGGTTCAAGTCTTCATTGTGATGGCCCTGCATGTCATAACGGCATCGAAACCAAAACAGAGCAACCCAAACGTTGGTCTGTAATGTACATCAGGGGTTGTAAAAGGAAGGAGAATAGTGATTTTTAGGACATTATCGACTACTTCTGTAGACATGCTTTTCTCCTTCTTGAGTGCCCATTTCGAGTCTTCCTAGCTTTCTGCAATGGCGAAAACTAGCTCCAAAGTTCCTACGCCGGCTTCGGCTTTGGCTCGGCAGCAAGCCATGGCGGTGGCGGGGGGCCTTCAGAAAATCCTTGGCCCGCCGGACCTCGTGTTCTCTGGCCGGCATCCACCAAGTATACGGATTAGTCATATAGCTTGGGGGCATCGACCTTATCGAAGAAGTCAATTGTCGAGGTGATGGCTTGGAAGTAGTGGCCCAGAGTGGAAGTACGATCCCTTGGGAAAGATATCATTCCGGTGCCGCAGGCGGGAGAAGTAATGGTCTTTGAAGCCTTCTTCGAAGCCAGACTCTAGCTCCCTTTAGTGGACTTCTTGATGGAGGTATTGGATCTATTCCATGTAAAGCTTCCTCAACTTTCTCCGAATGCAATCGCTCGCTTGGCCATCTTCGAATAGGCCTTGCGGGCCAAAGGGTGTGTGGGGAGAGCGAAGATCTTCGCTTATCTCCACAAGGCTTCATGTCAGCTGAAGACCTACATTGGACCTAGAGGGGAGAAGATGGTGGTGGCCTTCGAAAGCATAAACTTCTAGCTTCGGGATCAAATGGTGGTACTCCGAATGGATCCTCTGCTAGTTCTATGTGGAGGTGGGCACGGCCTCTGCCGTGTTGGGGCCCCTAGAGGAGATCTTGTACCAGAGGGAGGCAGAGATCAGCCCCAATCCAAGCCAGCTTTAGGTATGTCTTGGGCAGCTGTACTCCGTGAGTCGACGGATGAGTATGTGTGACTTAGCAGAGGAATTCATTGCCCTCTGAATTCCTCCCCTAATGGACGCCTGGCCAATCCACTTCAAAGAGAACCTGGAGGGGGGACTTCGAGAAATCCCTTCGAACTCTGTAGGTAGGCTTTCGGCATATCCTACATCAAGATATTTCATACACATATATTGATTTAATTTCATTGAATTAATCAGATGATATGTGATCTTTCAGCTCCGCGGATGACGTGGACTCTAGAGCAAATTGTCCGAGCTATGGAGAATGTCCTTAGAGCCCCTACGCTCGTAGAGAAAGAGCGGAGGATGAAGCTAGTAGGGAATAGGGAGCAATTCAACCGAGTATGGAGCATACTCGGAGTCGAGCCCCCAACACTTCCGGATTGGTCCGCAATAGATCCGGCTCCGAGGAAGAGGAAGGTTGAGGCTGGGACTTCTGGCCCGGTGAATACGCCAATGAAGAAAGTGACCCACAAGCGAAAGGCTTGTGCTCCTTCGAAATCGCCTGTTTCATCACCGGAGCAGTCCGAAGAATAAGATGACGTGGATGTGTAGATGGCAGAGGAGTTCTAAGCTCTTCTTGCAGGGGACGATGAAGAAGGGTCTCAGATGGAACCGAGACCTTCGTCCAAGATGGTGCGAAGGTGGCGCCAACCGAAGAGGGGTGAACCTGGGCAGGTGGATGCCGAAGTTGCTCCATCGGGCCAGACAGACGCCCTAGTTTTGGGCCAAGGCGGAGTTGAGGCCGAAAGGGTTCAGGCCCTGGATGTGGAGGCCTCAGCTCTAGACGAAGTGGTGGTTGCTACAGCCGAGGAAACTCCACCAGCTGTTGTTTTCGTTCAATCTCCGGAGTCTAACGAAGACTTCACTGGGATGTTCGAGCATCCAAGAAGTCCTGTGCTCATCCGACAACAAGGTGTCAGAGGTATATCTTTACCAACCGAAGCTTGTTTCACTTTCTTTTACCTGCAACATTTAAATAATAGCATATACCTTTGAATTCGTAGAATCAACTCTAGTGGAGGTGGCTCTGGCTAAAGAGGTGGTCCCGGAGCTTGAGACATCTTCGGTGTCATTGACAGCTCTAGCGTAGGAGACAACTCTAGCATTGGAAATGGCTCAAATGCAAGAGTCAACTCCGGCAAAGGAGACGGCTCCAAAGCAGGTGACGACTCCTAGAAAGGGCAAAGGTAAATCTTGGCTGATGCCCGCTCCTGCAGTGAGGTTGACTCCGTCGGAGTCAACTGATGGAGGCTAGTTGACAGAAGCTTCGGAGGATGCTTCTCTTCACTCCGAACCTTCTCCCACCGATGATGACCTGAGTGCCTTGACAAGGCTCTCCCTTCTGACCCCTTTTCTCGAAAGGAGGACAGGGCTTCGGACTCTGCTAGAGCCTTTGACTCAAGCTAGTCGAGAATTGAGGGATACCGAACTGGTCTCCATAATAGGCGAGGATGAAGGGTCAAAGCTGGACGTCACCCTTGAATGGGCAGCCTACCAGGTACGGTGCACCTACAAAAGTTAATTTAATTTGAAGTATGTAACATGCTCACCTCGTTCTTCTTTTTCTTTTGTCAGCATATTTTTCTTGAGGAACATAGTGCGGTTTGTCACTATGATTCAAGGTAATGATGAGTGATTAACAGAGTGGTTGTCTAGCTCACTGAAACACTATCTTGAAATCTGTTCAATCAATCAATTTTGTATTGAGGAGGTCTGAATGAACTGATCTATTTCAGATCAAATACTACTACATGTTTAGATCTATTGTCTTGCATTATTCAGAGACTGAAGTTTTCCTGAAGTAGTCTGATTTGAAGGAACTAGAAAGTTTGTAATCTGTATTATGAAATTGAGTTGAAACTCATTTACACAAAAGTCTTTTCAGAACTCATTTTGATTTCAGATCAGTCTTTGTTCAGTATTTTTTAGACATGCAACAGTAAACTAGTCTGAGTTAGTTTCCTGTTCTGAAATACAATCTTCTGAATTGAATTTTAGAGATCTGAAGCTACTGTTTTTTTTCATCATTAATTGTTTCACTTTGAGAATGCACTGTTTGTTGTATTCTATCTTGTCTAAGTTAAAGTTCAAATATAAGCTCTATTTTCATTTTAGTCTAGTGTGGTTGAAATGAGTATCTATTTTGAATCACTAATTACTACTGCAAATTGAAACATGCTGTTTGATCAGAAATTCTGTAATCTGAGTGCACAGTTCTGAAATTGAGTATCATGAAAAGTTAGTTGTCTGGTTGAATTGAAGTGTTTTCAGAACTGTTATCTGAATTGAAGCAGCTTTTGAAAATACCAAACTGAACCATTTTAGAAGTGAGTCTAAAGTACTGTTTATTGTCCTGAAAAGTTCAGAAACTATTGCTAAAGCTTTACAAATGTTAGGTTGGCTGAATTAGTGATATGATTGAATGAAATTGATATTTTGACTTCTGTTATCAGGTTTAGACATTACTATTTCTGATCAGATTCACTTACTGAGTTTAATTCTCAACTTCAGTTCTAAGTTCACTTGAAAACACAACATTGTTTCTAAAGTTTAAATTCTGTATTGAAATTGTTGTTGAGGTTTATCAGATTCAGTGGTTGTGTCTTATTTACTGAAGTGAGTAATCAGATCTAAGGTTTAACTGAAAAACTGATTTAGTGATCTGATCTGAATCTAGTATCACTATTCATGATCAAGGCTTTGTCTGAATTTTTGTGACTTTAGCCTGATATCAAATAGTGTCAATCTAATTCAGTTTCTGAAACTTGATTTGAATTTCTGAGTGTTTTTCTGATTCTCTGAAACCTGTCGGAGTTTCAATGATCGATACCTTTCTATCGACTGTTCATTTGCCGAAATAGCAGCTGTATTTTGGAGTTTCAAATACCGACAATACAGATTGACCGTTCAAACTCCGATTTAGTCAAAAATCATGATTGAGGTTGAATTCTTTTTTGGTTGTGTATAGTGAGTCACAAATCTGATTCTGTAATGTTAGAGGAGCGTTGGGGTATTATGACCAGGTCATCATATTTGTGAGAATTTATCGAGGCGCCTATTCACCCCCCCTCTAGTCGCCATTCCGATCTCACAGTTCTAGCTCATGCAGCTGATGTTTCTAATGAGCGTCAGTGCAATCAGCTCAAAGAGAAGGTGACGGCTCTCCAAGAGAGCCTGACTGACTCCAAGAGCCGGGCCTCGAGCTTGGAGTAGATAGTTCATGCATAGCAGAGCATGAAGGCGAAGCTGGAAGCCACAAACGAAGAGCTTTTGGTTGAGCGGGTGGTGCTCCGAACCGAAGTCGAAAGGCTTTGAGAAGAGCGGCAACGTTTTGCTGACGACGTAAGGCTACTGCTTGGGTAGAAGACTGTCCTCATGATGAAGACAGCTGAGCTCACCACTTTGATCCATGACCTGCGGCACTCGTCTAAGGCCTTGGTTGCAGAGAAGACAAAGTGAGATAGCATAGCCTCCAAGACCATGGACGTCCTTCAGGGCGTATTGGAATACTTCAGGACGGCTTGCGCCTCTTTGTCGTCGGCGAACGATACTTTAATTCGGAAGGTGAAGATGATCCAAGCAGCTGGGAAGACAATGAAGACTACGGGTACTCGGTACGGAGAGATCTTCGGACAAGTAGCTGCTCTCGGAGTACATCGCCACTTCAAAGACATCAGAATTTCTGTTTCACCGGACCCCGGAGTAGCACCTGACAGCTTTGCTAGCGACCGGCTATTGACCCCTTCATCCGACATCACCACAGCTTGGGAGGCTTTTCAAGCATCCTGGAGAGCCGAAGGCCGGACGATGGTGAAGACGTGGATCGATGAAGGCCACCGTCAAAAGCAGGCATGGACGCTGCCTTCAACTAGCATGCCTCCTCCGGAACCGAAGGTCTAGCTCTCCTTAGGGTCCTATTATGTAAAAAAACTTGTATTTATGTCTTGCTTTGAATGAAAAAGACTTATTTGGAAATATTTTTAGGATTTTCTGCATTTTTGGATGATGAGCTCGAAGTGCTAGAGGTTAATGAAGGGCTCTGCCAGTAGTGGGCTACCTTCGAATCCTTAAGGCCTCATAGGCGTCCTCGATTTTCTATTCCTCGAGGGAGCCATGGAGAGTTTATACCTGAAATTTGTAAAGAAGTACTAGCTTATATTAAGGAAGAAAGGGGGGAAAGGAGAAAGTTGGCTGACGAAGACCAAGCGAAGACCAGCCCCGAAAGACTTTGGACCTAGGCTGAGCTTCAACAAGACTAGAAGGATTTTAGGGCTTCGAAGAAAGGGAAGTGGATTAAGCGCAAAGTTCTGAAGACTCCGGGCTCAGGAACAAGTCTCCTCCAAAGTCAGGCTACCTCCAAAACTAGTCTTAGGGATCGGAGGGGTCTTCGTTCTCTTCTTGGTTTAGACACAGATTTTTCATGATGTAATATAATTAAGTAATATAAACTGAAATGCTTTGAAATTATGCCTTTGCCTTTACCTCCTAGCCCCTCTTTGAGGGTGAGTACCTTCGATTATTAAGCGAAGTCAGTTACAAACAACGACTGTTATGTCAGCTAAATGCACAATTTTTATAGGTTTTTTTATTTTAGATGCTCGGTGCCCCTATTGTATTTAATAAGGATTTTGAACCAGTGTTTCGAAATCCGAGTAGTTAGGCGTTATGGACCTCGTAGGACTCTTCGAACATAAAGGTGGTAGCTTAGTACTCTTTTTCGGATGTATTGGAATCCGGTTATTTTGGTCGCCTTCGACTCTTTTACGAATGCTTTCAAGCCAATGGCTCAGAATCCGTGTATTTTGATCGCATTCGACTCTTTTCTGGATTCTTTCAAGACAACGGCTAGGAATCCGTGTATTTTGGTTGCCTTCGACTCTTTTCTGGAAGCTTTCAAGCCAATGGCTCGGAATCCGTGTATTTTGGTCGCCTTCGACTCTTTTCTGAATGCTTTCAAGCTAATGGCTCGGAATCCGTTTTTCATGGTACTTTCCCACCTTGATGGATGCTTCGAGTCAGTGGCTCGAAGTCCGTTGATTGGGTTCGTATGAATAATACTTACCTCCACAATCAGCTCTGTTCCCCTAGTGCGTCCACTAAGGGTAGGAATCATCTTGAGAAGCATGCATTATTCAAACCATAAGATTTATTTATTTACAAAGGTGTTTACAATCTATTATAAGGAGCTCTTAAGCGGAATGTTTAAGGTGCTCCTCATTACATGCATGTTTTAATTCTTCCCCTTCTAGATTAGCTAATTTAAAAGATCTGGGGCATCCTGAATGCAAGATGATATATGGTCCTTCCCATTTATTTTCTAATTTTACTGGAGCAATTATGCTTCGCAATACTAAATGGCCTGGCTTAAGTTCATTAAGCTTTGTTTTCGGGTCATACCAAGTCTTCGTATGATGTTGATACTTCGTCAGGATGGTAATATCTCGAAGCCTAATTCTTCAGTCACGTCTAGCAAAGTTTGTCTTTCATTGTCAAGCTCTGGTTCTATGGTGTGGAGGAAACCTCATTTTAGCTTCGTCGGTGTCCTGGCTTCATCTCTGAATAATAACCGGAAAGGGGTGAACCCTGTAGACCTTGCCTGAGTGGTCCGGATGGACCACAAAATCTTCGGGAGTTCTTCGGTCCACACCCTTTTGTTAATCCTACTATCCTTCGATTTAAACATGACAAGATATTACCATTAGCTCGCTCGACGGATCCATTGGATTGGGGATGATAGACAGCTACAAAGCACATTTGGATACCAAGACCTTCGTAGAATTCTCTAAAAGGTTCATCATAGAACTAAGTGCCATTGTTAATTGTAAGCTGCCTAGGTACTCCGAATCCGCAAATAATATTTTGCTAGAATTTTTTTTCACATTTTTAGAAGTGATAGCGGTCAGAGGTTCGGCTTCGACCCACTTAAAAAAATACTCAATTGCTACCACTGCAAATTTTAGGCTGCCTTTTGCCATTGGGAAGGGGCCAATGAGATCCATTCCCCACTGGGCCATTGGCCATACCGGAGTGATAACTTGAAGATGTGTTGGTGGATGATGAATCCGTCTTCCCATCCATTGACAACCCTGACAAGTACGGACTAATGCTTCCGCATTAGCTACTATAGTAGGCCAATAGAGCCCCTAGTGAAGTGTTTTTCCTACTAAAACCCGAGGGGCTAGATGTCTACCACATAGGCCTTCGTGAATTTCGCAAAGTATGTCTTGGCCTTTGGATTGGGAGATACATCGGAGCAGTGGATAACAGACTCTAGCCTTGTATAAAATACCATTGATAATATGATAGTTCTGGACCCTCAATTGTAATCTTGATAGCTTTGGGCCTTCGGGAAAATTAGCTTTGTCTTGCAATAAATCCATAATTGGGCTCCACCAATCGTTGTTCGATATGCAAAGTACTTCCTTAGGAGGGAGTTGTGGTACTGAAAGGGAGGAGAGTTCTTCGTAAAAATCCCCTTTCGGAATGTCTAGGGCTCCGGTGGCAGCTTTGGCCAAGACGTCTGCTTGCAAGTTGTCGGCTCGTGGGATACTCCGAATAGAAATCCCTTTAAATGTTGCTTCAGTCTTGTGGATTTCTTCCAAATATTTGGCAAGTTGCGGATGCCGAACTTGAAAGCTTTTATCAACATGCCATGCGACAATCTGAGAGTCTGTTTTTATGATAACTCTTGTAGCGCCAAGTACACGCGATTTGCGAAGCACAAGTAGGATCCCTTCATACTCCGCAATATTATTGGTGGACTTAAATTTGATCCTTGTGGAGTACATTTATTTTTGCCCTGAAGGCGAGATTATGACTGCTCTGGCGCCTTCTCTGGACATTTGAAAAGCTCTATCAGAGTATATGGTCCATACACCTTAATTTGATTCCTGCAGAGCCCATACTACAGATGGAGTCTACTCCGCTACGAAATCAGCCACCACATGTGATTTGATGGTTGTTCTCGTGATGAAAGAAATACCAAAAGGGACCAGCTCGACAACCCATTTCTCAATTCTCTCCATGGAATATTTGCTTCGGAGCATATCTCCAAGAGGGTAAGAAGTTGGAACAATTACATTATGCGCCAAAAATTAATGTCACAACTTCCTCAAAGCCATTACCAGGGCATAAGTAAATTTCTCAAGCTCGGAGTACCAAGTTTTGGGTCCGGATAAAGCTTCTGATACAAAGTATATTGGATTCTGCACAACCTTCTCATTGAAATCCACTTCTCAAACAAGTACTGCACTGACAGTGGAGCCTGTGGCTGCAAGATAGAGAAGAAGAGTTTCATTTGTGAGGGACACAATAAGTGTTGCGAGATTGCCGAGATAGTCCTTAATTTCATCGAAGCTCTTTTGGCACTCCGGTGTCCAAGCAAAATCTCTGGACCCCTTCAAAGCTTTGAATATTGGGAGGCTCCGCTCTATGGACCTTGCCAAAAATCTGCTAAGGGTTGCAAGGCATCCGATGAGCTTTTTGACTTACTTCAAATTTTCCGGTGGAGCCATCCTTTGTAATGAACTTATCTGCGTTGGGCTAGCTTTGATCCCTCTGGTCGAAACTAAATACCCTAACAATTTTCCTGCTTTAGCCCCAAAGATATATTTCTCGGGGTTGAGGCGAACTCCACATGCTCGGAGGCTCTCAAAAGTTTCTCCTAAGTCTATACTATGTTGGTGCTTCAAAGCACTCTTTATTACAATGTCATCCATATAGGCCTGAACATTGCGACCTATCTGGTGACCTAGAGCGTTAGCAATTAATCTTGAAAAATTTTCCCTGGCATTCCTTAAGCCGAAGGGCATTTTGACATAAGAAAAGACTCCCGAAGGAGTTATGAAGCTTGTCTTTGCTTCGTCTTCGCGTTTTAACCATATTTGATGATATCCGGAGTACAGGTCGAGGAATCTTAAAAGCTTAGAATCGGCTGTGGAGTCAACGAGTTGATCAATGCGGGGCATAGGGTAGGGGTCACGTGGGCATGCTTTATTCAGAGATGTGAAGTGAATGCATATGCGCCACTTGCTGGAGGCCTTTTTCTTAACAAAGATGGGGTTAGCTAACCACTCCGTGTGGGCCACCTCCCTAATGATCCCGACTTTTAATAATTTTTCAACCTCCGCTTTGGCGAGATCTGCTCTTTCTGTTGACAACCCTCGGAGCCCCTAGAGAATAGGTCAAACCATTGGGTTGACGAGCAAGTTGTGCTCGATAATGCTTCGGTCGAATCCGGGAATATCTTCGTCTAACCAGGCAAAGACATCCAGATCGTCTTTAATTACTTCCAGTGAAGTGGCAATTTCTGGAGGCAATTCTTTGCTAAACTAGATGGGATAGTCTTTATTGTCCTTGACAATGATCTTCATTACAACTTCACCTTCAGGGTTGGCTTGAGGGAGGGGATCTTCAAAGGGTCTCTCGCTACCGAAGCATCCTCCGAATGGTCCTTTACTTTATTTACCTGCCTGGGATCAAGAGATGGGCCATGGCCGTACTCCGCCCTCCGCGCTGTAGCTTGGTCACCGGAGATACGTGGGCATGCTTTATTCAGAGATGTGAAGTGAATGCACATGAGCCACTTGCCGGAGGCCTTTTTCTTAACAAAGACAGGGTTAGCTAACCACTCCGTGTGGGCCACCTCCCTAATGATCCCTACTTTTAATAATTTTTCAACATCTGCTTTGTCAAGATCTGCTCTTTTTGTTGAAAACTTGTGGAGCCCCTAGTGAATAGGTCAAACCTTTGGGTTGACGAGCAGACTGTGCTCGATAATGCTTCGGTCAACTCTAGGAATATCTTTGTTCGACTAAGCAAAGACATCCATATTGTCTTTAACTACTTCTTCCAGCGAAGTGGCAATTTCTGGAGGCAATTCCTTGCCAAACTGGATGGGATAGTCTTTGCCATCCTTGACGATAATCTTCGTTACAACTTCGCCTTCAGTGCTTGGCATGAGGGAGGGGATCTTCGAAGGGTCTCTCGATACCAAAGCATCCTCCGAATGGTCCTATACATTATTTACCTACCTGGGATTAAGAGATGGGCCATGGCCATACTCCGCCCTCCGCGCTGTAGCTTGGTCGTCGAGGACCACAAGTACTCCTCCTTGCGTGGGCATTTTCTGGCATAAATAATTGTGATGTGCTACAACTCTGAACTGGTTCAGCATTGCCCTTCCAGAGATAACATTATAAGCATAAGGGGCATTGACGACATAAAAAATCACATCCTCCGATCTAGCCAGGTGCCCCTCTCCAAAGGCAACCACGAGGGATATTTGGCCGAGGGCATCGAGAGGAGGGTATGCGAAGCCTTGAAGCGGATGAGCTGCTGAAAGTAAATGCCTCCGCGGGATGCATAATTGATCGAATGCCTGAACGAATATAATGCCCACGGAGCTTCCACCATCAACCAACACTCGCCGGACCTCTGTTCCTGCAATGTCAGTTGTAATAACAGTTGTAAGAAAAAGACAATTTACTAGACCGAACTTCAAGACTTAACTCCGGCCTCGCATATGATCAAGCTCGGAGAATCTGTCCAGACTTCTGTTCGAAGTATAACTTCGAAGGTTCAATCTTCAGAGAGCTTATCTGCCAGCGAGGACAGAAGATTTATCTTCTTTCTAATCAGATTAGTCTTTTACCATTTTAACCCTATTAGGGGTACCGAAATAGTTTCCACTATATCGGTTATAACTGAGGGGTAAAAAGGTCTTTTCCTTAAGATATTTACCTATAAATACCCCCATTCTCACCCTGTAATGATCATCAAATACTCAGCTATTCAATACACAACTTCAAACTACTTCGAGCTATTATCCTATTCGGAGGCTTGAAATAGTTCGTTTCACAAACTCCTCGTTTGTTAGTTCTTAATCTTCGAGAACCTGTTAGCGTAATATTTTATGCCAACAACAGCTGTATTTTGCAGTTTCAAATACCAACAATAGAAATCGACTGTTCAAACTCTGATTTAGACAAAAATCATGATTGAGGTTGAATTTTGTTCTGGTTGTGTACAGTGAGTCAGAAATCTGATTCTGTAATGTTAGAGGAGCATTGGGGTGTTCTGAACAAGTAATCATATTTGTGAGAATTTATCGAGGCACCTATTCACCCCCCTCTAGTCGCCATTCTGATCCCACAATTGTTATCAGAGCTGGTTAGATCACCAGTTGACCTTAACCGGTTTGTGATCCTTTTGGTGACATGGACAAGAACACTAAGATTCTGATGTTCAAAGGTCAAGATTACGCTTATTGGAAGGTACGCATGGAGGCTTATTTACTGAGCCAAGGAAGTGCAATTTGGGACATTGTTGATTCCCAATATGTGATCCCTAAAACTCGTACCTCAGAGACTGAGAAGTCACATTATGAATGTAATAGCAAGGCTAGAAACATTCTTTTCATCAGTCTGAGTCGCAACGAGTTTGACAGGGTCCAGCACCTTAGAACTGCACGAGAGATCTGTCCAACCTTAGGAACATTTCATGAGGGCACTTCTCAGATTAAGGCTAGGAGGCAGAGCACGTATAATCAAGAATACAAAATGTTCATGCAGGGCCCCGATGAATCTATAGATGCCATGTTTGCATGCTTTGATGGAATTGTTAGTAACTTGCGCTCCACTGGGATGCTATCTTACTCTGATCATGACAGGGCGATAAAACTTCTCTATGCTCTTGATCGTAGCATATGGGAGGTAAATATCTCAAGCATTGAAGAGTCTGTGAGTTTTGATACTTTGACATGCGATGAACTCTTCAGTAAGCTTAAGTCCATCGAGATCGCCAAGGCATCTCGTTCTGGAATTGGGAACTCTTTGCCACAATCCATGGCACGAGTTTCTAGTTCCGACAGTGGCACCTCGTCTGGAGGTAGTGTGTCTGGAGTTTGTGCTTTATCTGGGGGGTTTTCCTTGTTTTCGTTGGTCTCTATCACAAAGGAACAAGTGGACACATTGGACGATGAAAAGCTTGCTCTTATAGTCAAAAAGTTCACTAGGTTCTACAATGATAGAAGAGATCAAAGAAGAGGAGGCTCTCGAGGGTGTTTTGAGTGCAGTGATCTTAATTATATTAAAGCCAATTGCCCAAAACTGAAAGCTAGCAATGAACATGAACACAAATATCCGAAAAGAGACAAAAAACCATACTTCAAAGGCAAAAGAGGAAAAGTGGCAAAAAGGTTGGCTAGAGCTTTCATAGTTGCACTCAGTGACATTGACAACACCTCGAGTGAAGAACCAAGCTCTGATGAAGAAGAACCAGGCAAGAATGAAGAAAAGAAGGAAAAGACGAAGGACTTCAATGGCCTCTACTTCATGGCCAATGACAAGCACAACAGCGATGAGCTTGACTCATTTGAGGTTAGTCTATCACTTGACTAGTTACTTGTTCAAAACGATGAATTACATAATGCAATTATTTCACAAGATAGACTACTTAAACTTGCTACTAAAGAATGAAAGGAACTAAAGCTTAAAATTGAATATCTTTCTACTGAACTTGCTTTGTTGAAGTCTCAGTCTGAAATTGTTGAATGTGAGTCTTGTCTTGTCGTTATGGATGAACTTGCTCAGTCACATATGATTCATGCTCAAAACTTTGAAAAACTTGAAAATGTTCAGAAGCAACTCTTGGTGGTGGAGTCTAGTCCTGCGGTCATCAACAAATGCATGAATTGTCCTTTACTTGTTGAAAGCATTAATTTGAGAGATAGGCATGTTGATGAACTTAAGGCTAGATTGGAGAGTGTTGAGTGTTCTAAGGATGTGCAGTCGGTGTGTCCCACCTGCATCACCCTTAAGTACCAACTCAGCTTTGCTAGAGAGCAAGAAGAAAAAATTAAATGTGAGAATGATTATCTGCTTTCCATGGTAGACAAATGCACTGAAGGGAAAGGGAAAATGGATTTGCTTTTGGATGAAACAAAAATGTGCGTTGATAGGGTAGGGTTAGCTCTTGGGTTAGGTTATGAGAGAACTTCATCTAATACCCTAAGCCAAACTATGTTCACTCTACCTACTACCCTTGAGAAAGAGAGAGCCTAGTTAGACACACCTCAAAAGCCAAAAATCCTACCCAAACTAAAAAGATAATCATTCCACTACTTAAGATAGACTCCAAGCAAAAACCTAGGAAAACTATGAGGTTTGCACCGGAAATCTATAAACCTACACCCAAGAAAGTTTTTCATTGCTCTTATTGTCATCGTGTAGGTCATTTGATTGGTTTTTGCTATACACGTATGAAAGATGAACGTCGTGCTCATGCTTTACATTTTCATGATTATCCTTCATTTGATATGCATGATTATGGTTATCATACTTATACTGATTATGAGGCTCCATATAGTTATATGAGTGGTTAGCCCATCGTGGTTTATATCATGCTTCGTATGATAATAGACCACGTAGGCGTTTTGGTCCAAATCATTTTAGGAGACCTCAGCAATTTGCAAGAAGACCTCATGTTCAGTATGATTCTTATCCTACACAGTCTCTTGCTTTACCTACTTCTCGAGTAGTTCAGTGTTGGATACCTAGGCATCTTATTTCTAAACCCAGCACTGAGTACTCGAGATATCTCGTCTCTACTTAGGGGAGACATGGGAGGCTAGAGGACAAGTGGATCATTGATTCCGGGTGTTCGCGTCACATGACCGGAAAGTCTTCATGGTTCTCCAGCTTCACCTCTGCCAAGCATCGATAAAGCATCACGTTTGGAAACAATCACAAAAGCAGAGTGAAGGGCAAAGGTATGATCAAAATTAATGAAAATTTCACTCTCGCAAATGTTGCTTTGGTTGAGGACTTAGGGTACAATTTGCATTCTGTTTCACAATTACTTGATGAGGGCTTTGAGGTTCATTTTAGTCATGATGCATCTTATGTGCTTGATTCTTCTGGTGCTTTCATTTGCAAAATCTTGAGAGTGGAGAGAGTTTTTTGAGCTGATTTCTCTGAGTCTTTTAGATCTTCCCATTTCCTTTTAGTTGAACCGACTTCTGAGCTTTGGATGTGGCATAGGAGACTAGGGCACATGAGCTTTGATCTTCTTGCAAGATTGAGTGCCCTAGGACTCATCCGAGGATTGCCCGAGCTAAAATTTGATAAGAACCTCATTTGTGCTCCATGTCGTCTTGGAAAAATTGTTGTCGCCTCGCATTCCCCCATAAACATGGTAATGGCTAAGTGACCCGGTGAGCTTCTTCACATGGATACAGTAGTTCCATCCCGGGTTAGCTCGTTAGGCGGTAAATGTTATGTACTTGTTGTTGTTGATGACTACTCTCGTTACTCTTGGGTTTTCTTTCTTATGAGCAAGGATGAAGTGTCCATACACTTTCAGAGCTTAGCATTGAGGCTATTCAATGAACTCCCTGGTGCAATGAAAGCTATTTGAAGCGACAACGGCACCGAGTTCAAAAATAGCTATTTTGTAGAATTTTGCCTTGAACATGGAATTGAACATCAGTTTTCTGCACCGAGAGTCCCTCAACAAAATGGTGTGGTTGAGAGGAAAAATCGCACACTTGTGGAGATGGCTAGGACGATGCTCAACGAGCACATGACTCCTAGAAAATTTTGGGTTGAAGCCATGAGTACAGCATGCTACATCTCCAATAGGATCTTTTTGCGCTCTTTGTTGAATGTGACTTCTTATGAACTTCGCTTTGGGAGGAAGCCCAAGGTCACTCACTTCAGAGTGTTTGGATGTCATTGCTTCATCCTAAAGCGAGGTAATTTGGACAAATTTGAATCGCGCGCATCTGATGGGATCTTTTTGGGCTATTCTTTGCATGGTCACTCTTATCGTGTTTTCAATCGTGAAACTAATACTATGGTTGAATCTTGTGATGTAACCTTTGATGAAACTTCTCCATGTGTTAGTACTAACTTTGAATTTGCAAGTGAGCACGATGTAGGACCAAAAGTAGCGACCAGAGGGGGGTGAATGGGCGCCTTAAAAATTCTTGCGAATTAATAGCCTTCTCCCAACACCCAACGCACCTCAACAAACAACCAGTAAAAACACGAACAGTTCATAGGTTCAGAAATAATCTAGCCTAAAAACAACCGGTGTCCTAATCGAGAAGACACCAACACAGTATTGAAAGGTAGATAAAATGATCATTCAACTCATAAGCAGTTCACACATCATCAAACGAAACATCTCCTCAAAAGCACACAAAATGAGACGAAGTATTACTGTTCAAAAAAGTTCCTGGTTCGAAGACTGTGAAACAATGTTCGAAGTGGACAAGCGAAGCCTGTTTCAAGTCCAACGAAGCCTACTTTGAATGTCCTAAATGAAATCCTAGCGATCCCAGAGCTTCATCTTGCTGAAGTCAAACAGCCGAGGCTTCTGAGCCTGACTGTCGAAGTATGTGCAGATCACTACCAAAGTCCCTACGAAGTCTACCGAAACCTGAAGTCTGCAGCCTTTATGAAGTCGACCGAAGAACCGAAGTATGTAGCCATTACGAAGCATACAAAAGAGATTTCGAAGCCAGCGGCTTCGAGATGTGGGACCCACGCTAGAGCAGCTACACGACACAGGCTTAGACAAATGGATAAGCAACCTCTAGTCGATCAGCACATCATCCGAAACTACAACTCAATGCATGCATCCGAAACTAGTACTAGTTTGCCTAGACTGCTGCAAACTGCACAACAGTGCTACTGCTGCAAGAGGCTAGCACTAGCCTGCACCACAGTAGCCATAGCTGCAGAATAAACAACTCACAGCCGGAGAAAAGGCTCAGAGGAAAAACTGCGTACTGCACGAAGCACAGAGAGAAAGATCAACAAGATACTCAAGTAGTTCATTGAATTTTTCTTGCCTCACACATGACATCCAGCAATCTGTAGCTATGCTCATGAAACAAGAAAAATACTAGCAAATACTAGAGGCTGATACCATGCACTGCGCGTCTCGGGAGCAAAGAACAAACTACTGCACGTAATTGCTAGTAAACTGAGCTGCGCAAGGTAGCTACAACCTGCCCTAGATGCTTCTAGCCACATAGACTATAGACTAGCTGCGCTCAGGCTAGTAGCTCAATGACTAGAAAAACAAACGACAGGAAAACAACTTATATCAAAACTACTCTGTCGCACAAAGATAAACAAGCTAGGCATGCAAATCGAAACTCAGATAATAAATGCTCATGTGAATATTGCACTGAAAACCGCTCCTTCTCAGGAAAACACGTAGGAACAATAAAATACTCAAGGGGAGTACACGCACCTTCTTCAGTCAGCGGACTTCCTCACAAGACCTCATGCACCCGCTTGCATCAGCGACCGAGCGTACTGGGAGACGAAAGAAATCAGTCGGCTAAAGTCTCAGATTTCAAAATGAAGAACCGTGGCGTCGCAGGAAAAATAGACGAATGGGGGTGAACTCTGATGATTATATTAAAGTGAGTTAACCCTAACCATAGGGATTGGGGCCCTATTTATATGCAGCACAATAGCCTAGGAAAAATAACAAAAGACTCAAAACGAGTACAATCTCAGAATTATCAACAAGGATATCCAAAGAGTAAAAGCAAAAGAGACTAAAACTCCCCCTGAAACAAATCCCAGAGAAAGCCAAAACTCCCTCCTAAACTCTTCTAAAAGATCGCGTATGAGAAACCATGTTGAAGAATATGGTTTTGATACTCTAGATGTGATGAGTGATTGTCAACGAAAGTCAAAGGAAGAGAAATGAAGACCTGCCGAGTCTGAGGCGCGTGTGACTCAGGTACACGGGCAGCGAGCCACAGCCGGGCAGAGGAGCCGCGGAGTCGGGCTGGCCCAATCTGGGTACATGGGCTAGGAGCGGCAGAGGATCCACCGGTCTGTTGACTGGAATTGACTCACCTACACGGGCGGCGAGCGATTACCGGGCTAAGGAAGCTGCGGGGTCGGGTCGGCCCAATCCGGGTACCCGGTGCGAAGACGGTGGACGCTTTGTCAGTTTCGGCGCAAAACTGACAACCTATGATTATTTTGTTTTTAGGATATTAATATTTAGTTTTTAAGTTTAGAATATTTTTATTTGAGTCAGGTGTTTTTTCTAAGAATATTTTAGTAATTTTCGGAATTTATTTTAGAGTCAGTATTAATTTACCCTAGGGGTAAATTAGTCTTTTCATGTATTAGGAAATGCCTATAAATAAGCCCCTATCCCTCCAGGGGATAGACGACTATTTTTTCGGTAGATCAATCTACAGTCCATCTTTTCGTTGAGTTTCACCGAAAGTTTTTTTCTCGCCGCCGGCAACTACTTTTCGTCTATTGCTATTCATCTCTTACTGCACGGCCAGGGATCCCGTCGAAATTATCACCTGCATGTGTCCTCCACAGCAAACTGCTTCATCACATTTTTCCTGAGCCGAGGTCTGTAGAGCTCCGTGCGGCGGAAAGCTTCGTGGCGCGTGTTTTTGTTGGTGTTGTCATGGCCGCAACATTCGGCGCGCAGGCGTAAATCTTTTAGCCGGCAGCAGCTTTGCAGCCATCAATCCCTTCCGCAGGCACGGCTTTCCATGCAAGTTCACAAGTGATGCATGGCACAACTTGAAAAACAACCAGCCACTACAGCAGCTTTCATCATGTTCTCCACTTCGTGGCGCGGGAATCCACGGCAGGCAGCAAAGCTGCAGCAATCCTTGTCAGCCTTGCACGCAGCCACGATGGGAGAAAGACCCACGACATCTTTTTTTAGATCAGATGAAGGTAAGTGTTTATCTCCTAAGTATTAATTAGTTTAAAATATGTTAGTTATCTTTATCTCCTATTTTTAGTAGATTATTTTTAGAGATAATCATCTATTAATTAATTAGCTGAAAATCTGTTTAGAAATTTCGTGGGTAATTTAATCTGCCTAAATATTTTTAGTACTCGTATATTTTATTTTAATATTCTTTAATCTGCTCGTATAAAAAGGAAAATTTATTATTAGTCGCAGTAATATTTTTATTATAGATTTACTTGAAATATTTTAGGTTTATTTCTAAATTAATTTATGGATGCTACATGTTTTATTCATTGGATTTGTATTTTATTTTAGACTGAAATATAAATATCTCGTGATTTATCTAGGTGTTTTATTTACTGCAGTATTTTTATTTAGTTTATCTTTAATATTAGTTAAATTAAGATATCGATCATTTTTAGGCTAGACAACTTTAATTCCAATAATTTGCTTTGCTAATATTATTTGTCTGGTTAAGTTTGTTTGGGTATTGGGATTAGATCATAGTTTAGCAACAATTTTTTAGGCGCCCATTCACCCCCCCTCTGGTCGCTACTTTCGGTCCTACAAGTGGTATCAGAGCGAGATTAGGGTTTTCTAAAATCTTAACTGATTCTAAACCTAGGTAGTGACCATGACGTCTTCTGGCAAAATCCTGTCCCTAGACTTATTGGAAGACTCACATGCGAGCATACCTTATGAGTCAGAGCTCGGACATATGGGAGATTTGTGTTCATCCTACTTTCACCATCACGACTATTGTTGCGGATACTGCTGCAGATGTAGTTACACAGCATCAAAATAATAGTAAAGCGGTGAACATTTTATTTTCTGGCCTAGGTCCTAGTGAGTTTGAGCGTGTTATCCATCTCACTACTGCTCGAGAGATCTAGGCTACCCTCCAGGCACACCATGAGGGGACAGCTCAAGTTAAGGCTAGGCTCTACCAGACCTATCGGTGTGAGTATGAAAACTTCTCACAGAAGCTAGGTGAGACTGTTGAGGATTTGTTTGGTCGCTTTCAATTGATCATTAACAAGCTTCACGTCAACAAGGCCGAGCGTGATCAGCTGGTCTCGGATCATGAATAGGCGCTTAAGGTACTCCATACCTTAGACCCTAAGATCTAGGAGATCAAGGTCTCTTCTATTGTTTAGAGCGCGTCTTATGATACCTTGACCGTCGCAGAGCTTTTTAGTAAGATCAAGGCCTTAGAGGTCGATATCCAGTTGAGATCAAATCTCACTGGTTCTGGCTCAAAGACTTTGGTGCTTGCGACACCGTCTGCTGATCCTAATGCCATGAGTTGTACTGCCTTTTCCTTGATGTCTATCTCTGAGGAACAACTTGATACTCTAGGAGATGATGATCTATGCTTGTTTAACAACCAGGTGCGACGTGTTTATAATAAGCGAATGTTTAAGAGACACGGCACAAAATCCGGATGCTTTGAGTGTGGTGATATAGGTCATTTCATTGCCGACTGCCCCAAGCGGAAGAATTGCAAGAAAGGAACCGGTGGCAACTCCTACGACTCTGACAAGTACGACAACTCTACAAAGGGCAAGCCCAAGACGAGATTCTTTCGAAAGGCTTTGAAGGACTACAAGGCGTGTGAACAAGAAACGAGACAAGGCTTTCTTTGCCGAGATGGAGAAAAGCTACTCCAAGAGATCCTCGTCTTCCTCCTCATCTTCGAGCTCAAGTGATGAAGAGATCATGATCAGGAAGGGGAAGGACAGGGATGATCCGGCGGGCCTCTGTTTCATGGCCTTCGGGGACAAGCCGAAGAGACGCTCACGTGACAGCCGAAGACCCCACAAGAGCTTCTGCTCAATGGCTCTTGGGAGAAGAAAGAAAAGGACTCCTCCGACGATGACAACGATGAGAAGGTATCATCCTATGAACAAGAAGTTGTTAATTTACTAGAACAGAACCGTTAGGAGTTAAAGTATCGGGAGAAACTGCTTCGAGGGGCTAAGAAGAGGATAGATGAGCTTGAGAGTGAGCTTGCCACAGTGAATGGCAAAATTGAGAGTCTGTCTTCTTCCCCTTGCTTGGGTGATAGTGGTGAGTGCCCTAACTGTGAGGTGTTGTTGTGTGACCTAACAACTCTTAAGTCTAGGTACACAGAGAGAGTAGATGAGAGAGACACATTGGCCACTGAGCTTGAGAGTGCTCAACAGGAGCTGAAAGATGCTCATGCCACTATCGTCGTACCTTGTGTAGACTGCCCATCTCATTTAGCTAGTATAGCTGAGCTGAGAGCCAAGAGTGATGAGCAGTTGAGCGAGTTAGCTGGAGTGAGAGCTGAGTTGGAGTAGACTAAGCTACAGCCTGAGACCTTGTCAGTTCCACCCACTGTTTGTGAGAACTGCTTGTCCATTAGAATGAAGTTGATCAAGCTAAAAGCTGAAAAGTCTGTCAAAGTAGATAAAGAGTGTGAGATCTGCTTGTCTCAGGTGGAGGTGTTAGCTTCCTTGAGAGAGGAGTTAGCTGATGTTCAGAACATGAACTTTTACCTCTGTCAGATCCTGAGTTGGATTAGTGCCAGAGAGCCACAGCTCGGCATGATGATCTAGCAGTTCAAGAGACAGGATGGGTTTGGGGTAGGTTACACCTATAACAAGGCTGATTTTGAGAGTGCCATTAGCCGAGCAGTGGAGTGGAGTAAGATGACTCCCGAACATAGGTATCCCAAGAATCACTCCACTGAGTCCTTTAAGGATAGTCAGCCCAAAGATGGAGTGATTCAAGAACAACCTAAAGCTCCACCTAAGAAGCAGATCTGGGTTCTGAAGCCTAAAACTCTCCACACTTCTCTTGATTCTTTACCTGGACCCTCTCACACCAAAGATGCTACACCCAACACCACCAAGCCTAAGAACCCTAAGTCACAACAACATCCCAAGAAGACTACCTATCACTGTGAGTTTTGTTAGAGAGACGGGCATCTTGAGGAGTTTTGCTTTAGGAGGAAGCGGGTTGAGCGAGCATGGAGAGCTCTAGGTGGGCAGGAGCAGTTCTACCAGCAGGGTGGTAGACAGAGAGTTCCTCGACGTAGAGAGAGGCTAGAGGCCAGGCAACGTCGTGTAGGTGGTGGTAGAGGAGACGGTTTTCATGACCGTGCTCTGGAGGGTGGTTTCCGTTCCGGCACAGTTCCAGATCGTTATGGATACGGTTTTGGACCTCGTGACCGTGATTTTAGGCAGAACAGAGGACCATGCTTTGAGCCACGTTTTGGTCCCGACTCATATGATTCCTTCTACTTTCCTACTTATGAGCAGATGGCTCGACACTGGTTTAGTACTTTTGCTTGACCTAGTGGTCGATCATTTGCCCCCACTCATGACCATTGATCTTGCAGGATCGAGGACTGGAGGACGTATGGATCATGGATTCAGGATGTGGTCGCCATATGACGGGATACCGTAGATGGTTCTCCAGCCTCACTCCCCCGAGCTCCAAGGAATACATCACTTTTGGGAACAGTGTTAAGGGAAGGTACAAGGTATTGGGTCGATTCGTATTTCTAATTATTTCTCTATGAAGAATGTTGCTTTAGTTGGAAATCTGAACTTTAATCTAATTTCTGTTTCGCAACTGCTTGAGGATGGTTTAGAAGTGCGCTTTAAGAAGGGCATGTCGTCTGTTGTTGATTCTAGAGGATCTTTAGTTTGCCGGATCTTACCTTTCGGTAAGTTTTTTCGTATTGATTTCTCTAGTTTTTCTGGCCCTTCTCGCTGTCTGATGGCTGGATCCTCCTCTGAGCTATGGAAGTGGCATAGAAGGTTAGGTCACTTGAGCTTTGATCTGCTTGTCAGGTTGAGTTCTATGGATCTTATTTCGAGGTTTGCCTAAGCTTAAGATGGAGAAGGATCTAGTGTGTCATCCCTGCCATCATGGGAAAATGGTTGCCGCTTCTCACGCACCTGTGACTTAGGTGATGACTTCATACCCGGGAGAGCTGTTGCACATGGACACAGTAGGTCCAGCTCGAGTACGCTCAGTCGGTGGGAAGTGGTATGCCCTTGTGATAGTTGACGATTTTTCTCGATTTTCGTGGGATTACTTTTTAGAGTCTAAGGATGAGACTTTTCAGTATGTTCATGACCTGATTTTGAAGATGAAGAACGAGAACAATGGTCTGATGCGAGCAATTCGTTTGGACAACGACTCTGAGTTTAAGAACTCTCAGTTCGTTAGCTTTTGTAGTGAACATGGTCTTGATCATCAGTTCTTTGCTCCTTACACTCCCCCACAGAACGGCGTTGTGGAGCAAAAGAACCGCACGCTTATCGAGATGGCCAGGACAATGCTTGATGAGCATAGAACTCCTAGGCATTTTTGGGCTGAAGCAATGAACACAGCTTGCTATCTTGCCAATCGCATTTTTCTTAGAGCTTACTTAGGTAAGACGTCATATGTGTTGCGGTTTGGTAGACAGCCCAAGGTGAGTCACTTGCGAGCTTTTGGATGCAAGTGCTTTGTGCTTAAGAAGGAAGGGCATCTGGACAAGTTTGAGTCTCGTTGCTGGGATGGAGTCTTTCTTGGTTATGCTTTGCATTCATGAGGCTTTCGTGTTTGGAACCTAGATTCCCATATGCTTGTCGAGACTTGTGAGGTTTCCTTCGATGAGTCTTTGCCCTCGCCGACTCCTTCGTTTGAGCTTTCTGGAGATGATGAGCTTGGAGAGTTCATCTTCGAAGAAGATGATGACCCTCCTTCTGATGATGAGGGTGGGCCCTCTGCACCGCCTGCAGACCCCACACCTTCTGAGACTTCGACTGAGGATGAGGACGGACCTCTAATTACTCCTACTTTGATCGAGCCTCCTCAGCCGAGTCTGGAGGTGCCAGGTGTTGACTCTGGTGAGGTGACTTCGGATCACCTAGGATCCCGAGCAGTTCAGCGTGATCTCCCTTCAGAGCTCATCATAGGTGATCTTACTGAGAGATCCTTATGTTCCTCAGCTGGTTCACTTGCTATGTTTGCTTAGTCTCCTTTTGTTGCTAGTTTTGAGCCCCGAGACGTTTCTCATGCTCTTTCTAATTCAAATTGGATAAACTCCATGCGAGAAGAGCTTGAAAACTTTGTTCGCAATCGGGTTTGGACACTAGTTGAGCTGCCACCTAGATGCAACACCATAGGCACCAATTGGGTGTTTAAGAACAAACAAGGAGAAGATGGTGTGTGGTGCGCAACAAAGCTCGATTAGTGGCACAGGGTTTCTGTCAAAAAGAAGGTATTGACTTTGAAGAGACCTTCGCCCTGTTGCTCGCCTTGAGTCCATTCGTATTCTTTTGGCCTTTGCTGCTTCTAAAGGTTTTAAGCTTTATCAAATGGATGTCAAGAGTGCTTTTCTAAATGGGTATATAGAGTAGGAGGTCTATGTTAAGCAACCCCCGGTTTCGAGAACCCTTGTAGCTAGATCCTTACTTAGATGCAGATATGCAACTTGGACATCTATATGCTTTAAATATGAAAATTGTGCTATAAAAATGATAAAAATTCAGAAAAATGAAAAATTTATGCATTTTTATGATTATTAGAAAAGATGCAGGTGGGTTTGCTTTGTCGCATTGCATTGTTCTAGACTGCTTACCATAGCACTTTGGTATGAACTAGGACAGTGTAATGTATGCCAAGACCAATGCCTTAATTTTCTGATGGTCCAGTTCTGGCCTAGGCTTGACTTTGTCAGTTAGCATAAGGTTTGACATGAAAATAACCCCTGGCATAAATGAAAAAATAAAAAGGAAAAATAAAAAGTCTGAGAAATTTAAAAAGATGACAAGTTTGCTGAAGCACCTTGATTTAGACAATGCATATCTTGGTAGATATCAGTTAGCTTTTGCATCTCATGCTTTACTTTGCTTGTCAACTAGAAATTTTGGTGATGCTTTTGTTTGCAAAAATTGAAAAATGTGTGCGAATGACTCTCTTTAGATATCATCTGTTGCACTGATCATGTCATGTATCTTAGATAGTATATCTTTTGCTATACCTGTTAGATGTTGTAATTGCAATTTATCATATCTAAGATGCATGCTTTTTACACTCCACCTGCACCCCATCTGCATTCATGGCATATTTTGAGGGGGAGCTGCATTTCAGGGGGAGTTTGTGTCTATGTCTCTTTAGAGTGCATTTAGTCCCATTTGATGAGTCTAATTGTCAACAAGGGGAGAAATTTGGAGTACATTTTTTCTTAGCTTTCTCTATGATTTATTTCACGGGGAGTTCCTTGTTGGTAATTCTGAGATTGCACTTGCTTTTGAGTCTTTATTTTTGGTTAACCATAATGACCATTTTCTTGCTTCTATTTCTTCTATTTTCTTTTCTCTTTGTTTTCCTGTTTCCACATGTTTTGCCGGTTTTGAAGATGAGCTGAAGAGGGTCTTGACAATGCACTCATCAAGGGGGAGATAGAGAAACCATGTTGAAGAATATGGTTTTGATACTCCAGATGTGATGAGTGATTGTCAACGGAAGTCAAAGGAAGAGAAATGAAGACCTGTCGAGTCTGAGGCGCGTGTTACTCAGGTACACGGGGAGCGAGCGACAGCCGGGCAGTGGAGCTGTGGACTTGGGCTGGCCTAATCCGGGTACATGGGCTAGGAGCGGCAGAGGATCCACCGGTCTGTTGACTTGGGTTGACTCAGGTACACGGGCGGTGAGCGATTGCCGGGCTAAGGAAGCTGCGGGGTCGGGTCGGCCCAATCCAGGTACCCGGTGCGAAGACGGTGGATGCTTTGTTAGTTTCGGCGCAAAACTGACAACCTATGATTATTTTGTTTTTAGAATATTAATATTTAGTTTTTAAGTTTAGAATATTTTTATTTGAGTCAGGTGTTTTTTCTAAGAATATTTTAGTAAATTTCGAGAATTTATTTTAGAGTCAATATTAATTTACCCTAGGGGTAAATTAGTCTTTTTATGTATTAGGAATCGCATATAAATAGGCCCCTATCCCCCTAGGATAGACGACTGTTTTTCCCGTAGATCAATGTATAGTCCATCTTTTCGTTGAGTTTCACCGAATGTTTTTTTCTCGCCGTCGGCAACTACTTTTCGTCTATTGTTGTTCATCTCTTACTGCTGCGGCCAGGGATCCCGTCGAAATTATCACCTGCATGTGTCCTGCATGGCAAACTGCTTCATCACATTTTTCCTGAGCCAAGGTCTGCAGAGCTCCGTGCAGTGGAAAGCTTCATGGCGCGTGTTTTTGTTGGTGCCGTCATGGCCGCAGCGCTCGCCGCGCAGGCGCAAATCTTTTAGGCGGCAGCAGCTTTGCAGCCATCAATCCCTTCCGCAGGCATGGCTTTCCATGCAAGTTCACAAGTGCTGCACAGCACAACTTGAAAAACAACCAGCCACTGCAGCAGCTTTCATCGCGGTCTCCACTTCATGGCGCGGGAATCCATGGCAGGCAGCAAAGCTGCAGCAATCCTTGTCAGCCTTGCACGCAGCCACGGTGGGAGAAAGACCCACGACATCTTTTTTTAGATCGGATGAAGGTAAGTGTTATCTCCTCAGTATTAATTAGTTTAAAATCTATTAGTTATCTTATCTCCTATTTTTAATAGATCATTTTTAGAGATAATCATCTATTAATTAATTAGATGAAAATCTGTTTAGAAATTTCGTGGGTAATTTAATCTGCCTAAATATTTTTAGTACTCGTATATTTTTATTTTAATATTATTTAATCTGCTCGTATAAAAAGGAAAATTTATTATTAGTCGCAGTAATATTTTTATTATAGATTTACTTGAAATATTTTAGGTTTATTTCTAAATTAATTTTTGGATGCTACATGTTTTATTCATTTGATTTGTATTTTATTTTAGACTGAAATATAAATATCTCGTGATTTATCTAGGTGTTTTTATTTACTGCAGTATTTTTATTTAGTTTATCTTTAATATAGTTAAATTAAGATATCGATCATTTTTAGGCTAGACAACATTAATTCCAGTAATTTGCTTTGCTAATATTATTTGTTTGGTTAAGTTTGTTTGTGTATTGGGATTAAATCATAGTTTAGCAACAATTTTTTAGGCGCCCATTCACCCCCCTCTAGTCGCTACTTTCGGTACTACAGAGTAACCTAAAAATTCCCCCCCTTGTTGCCAATTGGACTCATCAAGCGAGACTAAATGCACTCTAAAGAGACACAGACTCGTACTCCCCCTAAAATGCAGCTCCCCCTCAAAATATGCAATGAATGCAACTAGGGTGCAGGTGGAGTGTAGAAAGCATGCTTCTCAGATATGATTGACTTCCATTACAACATCTAACAGGTATAGAAAAGACATATTGTCTAAGACACATGGCATGGTTAGTGCAACAGATGATATCTAAAGAAAGTCATTTGCACACATTTTCAATTTTTGCAAACAAAAGCATCACCACATTTTCTACATGACAAGCAAGGTAAAGCATGAGATGCAAAAGCTAACTGATATCTATCAAGAAAAGCATTGTCCAGAACAAAGTGCTTCAGCAAACTTGTTATCTTTTAAAATTTCACGCTTTTTCTTTTCCTTTTTCATTTTTGCCAGGGGTTATTTGCTTGTCAAACCTTATGCTAACCGACCAAGTCAAGCCTAGGCCAGAACTAGACCATCAGAAGCTTAAGACATTGGTCTTGGCATACATTACACTGTCCTAGTTCGTACCAAAGTGCTATGGTAAGCAGTCCAGAACAATGCAATGCGACAAAGCAAACCCACCTGGATCTTTTCGAATTATGCATAAAAAGGCATGGATTTTTTCATTTTTCCTGATTTTTATCATTTTTATAACACATTTTCCATGTTAAAGCATAAAGATGTCCAAGTTGCATATCTGCATCTAAGTGAGGAACTAGTTACCAGGCATGTAAAAGATAGCAAGTGCACTCAGCCTACACATGCTAGTTACCAGAAGCAATGGTGATCATTTTTAAATTTTAAAGCATAAAAACCATGCATATGACAGATATCAGACATATCATGTGAACTGAAGCAAAGCATGATCATCGACAAGTAATCAAAAGCATATACTAGCTAGAGTAAGTAAAATAGGTCAATCATATAACAGAAGTAGGCTCAAAGTGTGATAAGTGAATTTGCATGATATTAACACACTCAAAATATCCTAAAAAGGATACACACACCCAAACCCCCTCGCAAACGCTCAAAAGTAGACTGATCTAGGGGTCTGGTGAAAATGTCAGCCAACTGATGATGGGTATCAACATGAACAAGGTCAATGACACCTTTCTCATATTGATCCCTCAGAAAATGAAAGCGCACATCAATATGTTGGTTTTTGAATGGAGACATGGGTTTTTCCCTACACTAATCGCACTGGTGCTATCACAAAACAGAGGAACTCTTGTATGAAAGAACAACCCAAAAATCTCGCAAAGTGTAAATCATCCAAACCAACTGTGAGCAGCAGCTAGCAGCAGCTACATACTCAGCCTCAGTGGTTGAAAGCGCAACTTTAGACTACTTTCGAGAAGACCAAGAGACAAGAGAAGAACCAAGAAACTAGCAAGTACCGGAAGTCGACTTGCGATCCAACTGGCACCCACCAAAGTCAGCGTCTGAAAAGTCAGGTAAATCAAGAGACGATGATGCTGAATAATAAAGACCTAGATTGGGCGCATAGGTAAGGTACCTAAAAATGCGCTTGACAGCCTGCCGATGAGACGCGCGTGGTGAAGACTGGAAGCGCGCGCACAATCCCACGGCAAACTGTGTGTCTGGCCTCATCGTCGTCAAGTACAGCAGTGAACCGATCATCCCTCAATACTCTCTCTCGTTGACCTTGTCGCCGCTCTCATCCTTGTCCAGGTCCCCAGATGTACCCATTGGGGTCATCTGAGGCTTCAGCTCTCCACAAATGTCGAATTTCTTTAACATGTCCCGCGTGTACTTACTCTAGTGGATGAAGATGCCATCCTTGGTCTGCTTGATCTGGAGCCCTAGGAAATACTTGAGCTCACCCATGAGGCTCATCTCAAACTCACTATGCATCTGCTCAGAAAACTTGGACACAAGCATATCAGTAGAACCACCAAAAATATGAGAAATCAAGAAATCTGAGCCATCTTTGAGCAAGAAAAGATTTTTGTCCACATAACCCATCACAAAGCCCTTCCCCAACAAAAACTGCTTCAACCAGTCATACCAAGCCCTCGAGGATTGCTTCAGACCGTATAAACCTTTCTACAACTTAAAACATGTCAAGGACACTTAGGATTCTCAAAACCGGGGGCCGCCTAACATAGACCTCCTCCTCTATGTACCCGTTCAGAAAAGCACTCTTGACATCCATTTGAAAAAGCTAAACCCCTTAGAAGCGGCAAAAGCCAAAAGAATGCCAATGGACTCAAGACGGGCAACAGGACCGAAAGTCTCTTCAAAGTCAATACCCTCCTTCTAGTAAAAACCCTGGGCAACTAGTCGAGCTTTGTTGCGCACCACAACCCCATCTTCACCTTGCTTGTTTTTGAACACCCACTTGGTGCCTATGGGGTTGCATCCGGGTGGCAGCTCAACTAGTGTCCAAACCTGATTGCGAACAAAATTCTCAAGCTCTTCTTGCATGGCATTAATCAATTTTGAATCAGAAAGAGCGTGAGAAACGTCTGTGGGCTTAAAATAAGCAACAAACGCAGACTCAGCAAACACAGCCAGCGAGTCAACAGAAGAGCTCAAAGTTCTGTCAGAAAGATCATCGATGATGAGCTCTAAGGGGTGATCATGTTGAACTGCTCAGGATCCCAGGTGATCTAAAGTCACCTAACTGGAGTCAGCAGCTGGCACCTCTGGACTCGACTGAGGGGGCTCAATCGAAGTGGAAGAAGTGATAAGAGGTCCGCCCTCGTCCTCAGTCGAAGTCTCAGAAGGTGTGGGTTCTGCAGGTTGTGCAGAAGGCCCACCCTCATCAACAGCTTGAGCATCATCATCTTCCTCGAAGATGGACTCTCCAAGCTCAACATCTCCAGAAAGCTCAAAAGAAGGAGACATCAAAAGAAACCTCATAGATCTCGACAAGCTGCTAGGAGACGAGGTTCCAAACATGGAAGCCTTGAGAATGCAAAGCATAACCAAGAAAGACTCCATCCCAGCAACGAGACTCAAACTTGTCCAAATGCCCTCCCTTCTTGAGCACAAAGCACTTGCAGCCAAACGCTCGCAAGTGGCTCAACTTGGGTTGTCTGCCAAACTGCAACTCATATGAAGCCTTACCTAGGTAAGCTCTAAGAAAAATGTGGTTGGCCAGATAGCAAGCCGTGTTCATGGCTTCAGCCCAAAAGTGCCTAGGAGTCCTATGCTCATCGAACATCGTCCTGGCCATCTCGACTAGCGTGCGGTTCTTTCGTTCCACAACGCCATTCTGTGGGGGAGTGTAAGGAGCAGAAAACTAATGGTCAAGACCATGATCACTATAGAAGTTGACGAACTGAAAGTTCTTAAACTCAGAGCCGTTGTCAGAGCGAATTGCTCACATCCGACCATTGTTCTCGTTCTTTAGCTTCAAAATCAGGTCATGAACAAACTGAAAAGTCTCATCCTTAGACTCCAAGAAGAAAACCCACGAGAATCTAGAAAAATCGTCAACGATCACAAACGCGTACCATTTCCCACTGACTGAGCGTACCCGAGCTGGACCAATAGTGTCCATGTGTAACAACTCTCTCGGGTATGAAGTTATCACCTGAGTCACAGGTGAGTGAGAAGCGGCAACCATTTTCCCGTGATGACGGGGATGGCAAACTAGATCCTTCTCCATCTTGAGCTTGGGTAATCCTCGAATGAGGTCCATAGAGCTCAATCTGACTAGAATATCAAAACTCAAATGGCCTAACCTTCTATGCCACTTCCAGAGCTCAAAGGAGGATCCAGCAATCAAACAGCGAGAAGGGCCAAAAGAACTAGAGAACTCAATCCGAAAAACCTTACCAAAGTGTGAAGGTGTTTGGGCTTTGGGATCCAGATGGGCTTCTTGGGTGGAGCTTTAGGCTGTTCTTGAAACACTCCAACCTTGGGCTGACTAGCCTGGAAAGACTCAGTGGAGTGAGTCTTGGGATATCTTTATTCAGGAGTCATCTTACTTCACTCCACTGCTCGGCTAATGGCACTTTCAAAATCAGCCTTGGTATAGGTGTAACCTACCCCAAACCCATCCTGCCTCTTGAACTGCTAGATCATCATGCCGAGCTGTGGCTCTCTGGCACTCACCCAACTCAGGATCTAACAGAGGTAAAAGTTCTCATTCTGAACATCAGCTAGCTCCTCTCTAAAGGAAGCTAGCACCTCCACCTGAGACAAGCAGGTCTCACACTCTCTATCGACTTAGACAGACTTCTCAGCTTTTAGCTTGATCAACTCCAATCTAAGAGACAAGCATTTCTCACAAACAGCGGCTGGAACTAGTCTGCTCTAGTTCAGCTTTGACTCTCTCAAACTCGCCCAACTGCTCATCACCCTTGGCTTTCAGCTTAGCTAAACTAGCTAAATGTGATGGGCAGTCTACACAGGGCACGACGTCAGTGGCATGAGCATCTTTCAGCTCCAGCTGAGCACTCTCAAGCTCAGTGGCCAAAGCGTCCCTCTCATCTACCCTCTCTGTGTACCTGGACTTCAGAGTCATCAGGTCACACAATAACACCTCACAATTTGGGCACTCACAGCTACCACCCAAGCAAGGGGAAGAAGATAGACTCTCAATCCTGCCATTGGCCATGGCAAGCTCACTCTCCAGCTCATCTATCCTCTTCTTAGCCCCTCTAAGCAGTTTCTCCTGATATCTCAACTCCTGACGGTTCTCTTCAAGTAAATCGATGACTTCTTGTTCATAGGAGGATACCTTTTCATCGTCGTCATCATCGGGGTTGTTGGGGGAGCCCTTCTCTTCCTTATCCCCAAGAGCCATTGAGCAGAAGCTCTTGCGGGATCTTTGGCGGTGATGTGAGCGGCTCTTCAGCCTGTCCCCGAAGGCCATGAAGCAGAGGCCCACAGGATCGTCCTTTTCCTTCCCCTTCCTGATCACGATCTCCTCATCGCTTGAGCTTGATGAAGAGGAAGATGAAGACCGCTTGGAGTAGCTTCTCTCCATCTCGGCGAAGAAGGCCTTGTCTCGCTTCTTGTTCTCACGCCGGTAGTCCTTCAGGGCCTTTCGGAAGAATCTTGTCTTGGGCTTGCCCTTGGTAAAGGAGGAGCTGTCGTGCTTGCCGGAGTCGTAGGAGCCACCTCCGGTACCCTTCTTGTGACCATTGAGCTTGGGGCAGTTGGCGATGAAATGACCTGGATCACCACACTCAAAGCATCCGGATTTTGTGCCGTGTCTTTTGAGCATTCGCTTATCATAGACACGACACACCTGGTTGTTAAATAGACACATATCATCATCTCCTAGAGACTCAAGCTGGTCCTTAGTGATAGACATCAAGGAGAACCCAACACAACTCACAGAAGAGGAGTCAGCAGAAGGAGTCACAAGGGCCAGGGTTTTTGATCCAGAGCCAATGAGATTTGATCTCAACTGGATATCAACCTATGTGGCCTTGAGCTTGCTGAACAACTCTAAAATTGTCAAGGTATCATAAGAGGTTCTCTCAATGATAGAGGATACCTTGATCTCCCAGATCTTAGGGTCCAAGGTATGGAGAACCTTGAGCGTCTTCTCTTGATCTGAGACCAGCTGAACTCCCTCGGGCTTGTTGGCCCGAAGCTTGTTGATGATCGATTGAAAATGACCAAGCAAGGCTTCAACAGATTCACCCGGCTTCTGTGTGAAATTTTCATATTCACACCGGTAGATCTGATAGAGCCGAGCCTTGACCTGGGCTGTCCCCTCATGGTGTGCTTGGAGGGTAGCCAAGATCTCTCTAGCAGTGTAGAGATGGATCACACGCTCAAATTTAGTGGGACCTAAACCAGAAAACAAAATGTTCACCGCTTTGTTGTTCTTCTGATGCTGGGCGATTATATCAGGAGATGTACGCTCAGCAACAGGCAATATGGTGAAAGTAGCGTGAACACAAATGTCCCAAATGTCTGAGCTCTGGCTCAAGAGATAGGCTTGCATGCAAGTCTTCCAATAAGTATAGCCAAAAGCTTCCAGGGACGGGACCTTTCTAGAAGAAGTCATGATCGCTACATGGGTTTAGAACCGATTAAGGTATGGAGAAAACTCTAACCAGGCTCTGATACCACTTGTAGGACCGAAAGTAGCGACCAGAGGGGGGTGAATGGGCGCCTTAAAAATTCATGCGAATCAATAGCCTTCTCCCAACACCCAACACACCTCAACAAACAACTAGTAAGAACACAAACAGTTCACAGGTTCAGAAATAATCTAGCCTAAAAACAACTGGTGTCCTAATCGAGAAGACACCAACACAGTACTGAAAGGCAGATAAAAAGATCATTCAACTCATAAGCAGTTCACACATCATCAACACAAAACATCTCCTCAAAAGCACACAGAACAGAACGAGACGAAGTATTACAGTTCAAAAAAGTTTCTGGTTCGAAGTCTGTGAAACAATGTTCGATGTGGACAAGCGAAGCCTGTTTGAAGTCCAACGAAGCCTACTTTGAATGTCCACAATGAAGTCCTAGCGAGCCCAGAGCTTCGTCTTGCTAAAGTCAGACAGCCGAGGCTTCTGATCATGACTATCGAAGTCTGTGCAGATGACTACCGAAGTCCCTACAAAAGTCTACCGAAACCCGAAGTCTGCAGCCTTTGCGAAGTCGACCGAAGAACCGAAGTATGTAGCCACTGCGAAGCATACAGAAGAGATTTCGATGCCAGTGGCTTCGAGATGTGGGACCCATGCTAGAGCAGCTACAGGACACAGGCTTAGACAAACGGATAAGCAACCTCCAGCCGATCAGCACATCATCCGAAACTACAGCTCAATGCATGCATCCGAAACTAGTACTAGTTTGCCTAGACTGCTGCAAACTGCACAGCAGTGCTGCTGCTGCAAGAAGCTAGCACTAGCCTGCACCAAAGCAGCCCTAGCTACAAAATAACAACTCACAGCCGGAGAAAAGGCTCAGAGGAAAAACTGCGTACTGCATGAAGCACAGAGAGAAAGATCACTAAGATACTCAAGTACTTCTTTGATTTTCTTGCCTGACACATGACAGCCAACAATCTGTAGCTATGCTCATGAAACGAGAAAAATACTACCAAATACTAGCAAATACTAGCAAGTACTGCGCTTCTCGGGAGCAAAGAACAAACTACTGCACGTAACTGCTAGTAAACTGAGCTGCTGCAAGCTAGCTACAGCATGCCCTAGATGCTTCTAGCTGCATAGACTGCAGACTAGTTGCGCTCAGGCTAGTAGCTAGATGACTAGAAAAACAAACGACAGGAAAACAACTTATATCAAAACTACTCTGTCGCACAAAGATAAACAAGCTAGGCACGCAAATCGAAACTTAGATAATAAATGCTCATGTGAATATCACGCTAAAAACCGCTCCTTCTCAGGAAAACACGCATGAACAATAACATACTCCAGGGGAGTACACGCACCTGCTTCAGTCAGCGGACTTCCTCACAGGACCTCATGCACCCGCTTACATCATCGACCGAGTGTACTGGGAGACGAAAGAAATCAGTCGGCGATAGTCTCACATTTCAGAACGAAGAACCGTGGCGGCGCAGGAAAAACACACGGATGGGGGTGAACTCTGATGATTATATTAAAGTGAGTTAACCCTAACCCTAGGGATTGGGGTCCTATTTATAGGCGGCCCAATAGCCTAGGAAAAATACCAAAAGACCCTTAGGGTTTTTACAGACGCTGAAATAAAATGGAAAAGACCAAAATGCCCTTGGGATATTTTTACAGACTCGACTAACAGACTGTGGGCCGAAAGGCAAAATAGTAAACTCCTAAATACAGATGACTTATCCTGAAGTGAAGCTTTCATAGCAGCTACATCTTCACCTCAGAATGGTCAGATCTGAGATTAGCTATCGTTAGTTTTGCGCCGAAACTGACAGAGCGTCCACCGTCTTCCAATCGGGTACCCAGATTGGGTCGGCCCGATTCCGCACCTCCCTCAGCCCAGCAACCGCTCGCCGCCCGTGTACCTGAGTCAATCCCGATCAACAGCCTAGTGGATCCTCTGCTGCTCCTAGCCCATGTACCCAGATTGGGCCAGCCCGACTTTGCGGCCCCTCTGCCCGACAGTTGCTCGCTGCCCGTGTACCTGAGTCACATGCGGCCCAGACACAATAGGTATTCTCTCCTCTTTGTGTCCTCTTTGACTTCCGTTGACAATCGCTCATCACATCTAGAGCCATGAGGCTCATACTATTCAACATGGCTCCTCACACGATATGAGTCAAACCCTTTTTGAGGAAGAAGATCCATCAGATGATGAAGATCCTGATGTTGTGCCACTACCTCCCTCTACAGCAACTTCAGAAGCTTTGACTACTTTGACAAGAGGACCTAAAGATGCTACTTCTGAGAGTGTGGAGCAAACTTTGGCAAGAGTTGAGGGGGAGATTTTGTTGCAGAGAGAAGCACCGCTTCGAATTCAAAGAATGCATTCTCCGGAACAGATCATCGGCGAGCTAAATGAATGAGTAACCCGATCTCATGCTCATTTCATTGATTCTGCTTTTGTTGCAAATTTTGAACCATTGGATGTTAGTCATGATTTGTCTGATGCGAGTTGGATCAACGCCATGCATGAGGAACTTGAAAATTTTGATAGAAATCAGGTTTGGATTCTCGTTGATCCACCCCCTAACATTCACATCATTGGAACAAAATGGATTTTAAAAAATAAACAGGGGGAGGATGGGGCGATAGTGAGAAACAAATCTAGGCTAGTGGCTCAATGGTATTCACAAGTCGAGGGGGTTGATTTTGGAGAAACTTTTGCACCGGTAGCTCGACTTGAGGACATTAGGATCTTGCTTGCTTTTACATCTTCGCGTGTCTTTAAATTTTTTCAAATGGATTTAAAAAAGCGCTTTCCTAAATGGTTTCATAGGAGAGGATGTTTATGTCAAGCAGCCTCCTGGCTTTGAAAATCCCAAGTACCCCCATAGAGTCTTTAAACTTCACAAAGCTCTATATGGGCTCAAGCAAGCTCCAATGGCCTGGTACGACCGCCTTAGGACATTCTTGATTGAGCATGGGTACAAAATGGGTTCTGTTGACAAAACTTTGTTCACTCTCTAGCATGGCAAATATTTCTTACTCGTCCAGATATATGTTGATGATATAATTTTTGGTGGTTCATCTCATACTCTTGTTGGCGAGTTTTGCTAAATCCATGAGCAGGGAATTCGAGATGTCGATGATGGGCGAGCTGACTTTCTTCCTGGGTTTTCAAATTAAGCAAAGCAAACAAGGAACATTTGTCCATCAAACAAAATACACTAAAGACCTACTTAAACATTTTGACATGTCTGACGCTAAACCTCTTGCTACCCCGATGGGTACTTTTGTTGCACTTGATCCAGATGAAGACGGGGAAGAAGTGGACTAGAAGGAGTATCGCGGCATGATCAGCTCCCTCCTTTACTTGACGGCTACGAGGCCGGACATACACTTTGTTGTGTGTGTGTGCACTCGTTATCAGGCTTCTCCCAGGGCTTCACATCATCAAGCTATCAAGCGCATTCTATGGTACCACAAGCACACTCTTGAATTCGGTATTTGGTATTCTGCATCATCTTCATTATTCTTGAGAGGTTTTTCTGACGGTGACTTTATTGGTTGTCGTATTGATTGCAAGAGTACTTATGGGACATGCCATTTTCTGGGTTCATCTCTTGTGTGTTGGTCTTCACGCAAACAGTCTAGCGTTGCACAGTCTACAGTAGAGGCTGAATATGTAGCTACCGCTAGCTGATGTGCACAGATTTTGTAGATGGTTTCTACTTTGCGGGACTTTGGGTTGGATTTTTCACGTGTTCCATTATTTTGTGATAACACAAGTGCAATCAGTTTAGCAAACAACCCAGTACAGCATTCTATAACCAAACACATTGACGTGCGTTATCATTTTTTAAGAGATCACAATGAAAAAGGAGATATTGAATTTGTTTTGTCGATACTCAGAATCAGCTTGCAGATATTTTCACCAAGCCTCTCGATGCTTCTCGCTTTGCATTTTTGAGGGGAGAGCTTGGCATTTGTCATCCATATAGAATCATGTGAGTGGGAGTTGTGTACTTTTGCATATGCTTCTAAAATATGATTAAATGCTTTTCACATGTACATGCTTGTGTGTGCACTTTACAGTTCTATCTTGTATTCACTATTTGATTATGCTTAGAATGAACTCATCTATCTATATGTCTTGAGCATGGATTTTTTTGTGAAAATTTGAAAATGGTCACTACTAAGTCTAGAAACTAGCATGAATAGGCTAGGGTGCTTTTGCTATTCATTTCTTACTTGATAGCTTTGTCCTTTTCACTTGGATGCTCATATGCAACTTGATCATGTTATGCTCAAAAATAAAATAAAAAATTTAAAAATTGAAAAATGAAAAATGACAATGATGAAAAGGAAACAAAAATGCTAAAGTTGTGATAAAATTGAAAAGATCCAGGTGGATTTGCGTAGTCACACTACTTTGTTCTAGACTGCTTACCATTGCACTTTGGTTTGAATAGGGACATTGAAGTGTATACCATGATCAATTCCTTAAGCTTCCGATGTTTTATTATAGTCTTGGCTTGATCGGTTAGCATAAGGTTGACTTGCGAATAACCACTGACATTAAAAAAATAATAAAATTTTAATTTTCTCGCATATCAAGTTTGTTGCACCTCCTTGTAGTGGGATGTGCTTTTCGAGTTTGTTTTTGACTAGCTTTTGTATCTCTTACCTTGCCATGTCTAGTATGCTAGTCTGGGTAGTGATGCTTTTATTTGCTTAAACTTCAAAATGCTTGCTCATACGAATATTTAGATTGTGTACAATTCAAGCTTGTCATACAGTTTAGCTAGGATAGTTTGTGAGGCACATGAAGTGTTTGTACTGTAATTGGACTTAATCATATGCTGGAAGCATTGCATGGTCACTTTACTCTCTCAACTCATGGGGCTATCTTGATGTCTGCATTGCCAAAGGGGGAGAGTTCATGAACTTTTGGTAAATTTGTTGAGCTTTTGAGGTCGTTTTTGCTCTTTCATCCATTCTTGTCAAGTGACATGTTTCTTAGCTTTGCTCTCTTTAGAGCTTTCATGGTCACTTGTGTGCTGAATTTTTGCTTTACACTTCTTTTGAACTTGAGTTGTCAATGCACTCATCAAGGGGGAGATTGAGGAACATAGTGAGGTTTGTCACTATGATTCAAGGTAATGATGAGTGATTGACACTATGATGTCATGAGTTTGTGTCTGGGTGTTTTGGATATTGTGTTTGTGTCTGTGTTTGTCTCATGTGTGTAGGCTTGAGTTACTCATCAACTGTCGATGGCACGGGATCAGGATTAGATGGGGAGTCTAATGCCAGATGGTCGAGGGTGTCAGTCGAAGTCGAGAGTGGACTCGGATGTACGGATGGAGATTGAACAGGACGTGAGTTAAAGGTTGATAAAGATGAAGCATCGATCGAGTCAGCAAAAGAGAAGCCAGTTCAAATGACAAGGCGGCTTGAGGGATCGAGAGCGGGTGAGACTTACTAGCGGTCGAGTTCGTGGACTGTCGACGGTCGTCGACGATCAGGGGAGGCTTTGTCGGTTTTTGCTCAAAACCGTCGAAACATTAAATGGTTTTTGTTAATTCAATGAATAGGAGTTTAGTTTTAGTTTGAATATTTCAGTTTTATAGTGTATTCTTTTGGTATATTTTTAGAGTGGTTCTACTCTGAAAATATATTAAAAGTTGAGTCTTCTTGTAATTTTTCTTTTAAGACTATTAGGGTAATTTTCAGAATATTTATTTCTGAAATGGCCAAAGGAGTATATTGTAAAATTAGCATCTAGAAGCTGCCTACTTAAGGATCTTACCCCCCAAGTATGGTTGGAACTTTGTTGACAGCATTACAATCCACAAATTGAGAGAAAAATCGGTTTTGGATGAAATTTGGACGAACTACAGTGTATCACTGGAAGTTTCAGGATAGGCTACAGGATTTCCCGGCAGAACTGTTCCGCATAAGGTATTCTTTGCTTCGTCAATAGATCATGTAAGTTTTCTTTATTTTTCTGTGTGAATTTTCATCGGTTCTTCATACAACTTCAGAGTAAACATTTTAAAGGTTAATCAGTGGTGAATCATCCATATTCTGATGAGTTTATGTGGATTTACAGTTAGCTTCTCTTGTTTGAATAGATGATCAATGTTCTAGTTGAAAAGAAAGTTGTGCTATCTGATCTGTGATAGTGATTTGCTCTAAACATATTTGTTTTGAGATGATTAATTTCTTGATCAAGTTTGCATGACTATTCTATGTATGTTTCTGCTGTGAGAAGTTTGAAATTTCTAAATGTGGTTTGATATGTGTCTTTCTGCTCTACCATTTGTCTAAATCTGAGAAAAGTGTTGGTTCATTCTTGTTGAGTGTGTTCAATCCCGATTCCTTAAGCATTTGAGACTGATTCACTTCATCACAATTTTGTAATAAGTTTGGAGCTAGTTTCATTATTCATTTTCTGATTTTTGATCTGGGATATTGTGTCACATAGAAAATCTGCTTTCCCGAATTTGGATGTTTCAAGAGCTCTTGAGTATTCTGTTTTGTTGATAGTCAATAGTGAGATATTCAGATTGGTATGGTTTGTTCTGAATGAAATGGTTGTCTAGCTCACTGAAACACTATCTTGAAATTTGTTCAATCAATCAATTTTGTATTGAGGAGGTCTGAATGAACTGATCTACTTCAGATCAAATACTACTACATGTTTAGATCTATTGTCTTGCATTATTCAGAGACTGAAGTTTTCCTGAAGTAGTCTGATTTGAAGGAACTAGAAAGTTGTAATCTGTATTCTGAAATTGAGTTGAAACTCATTTACACAAAAGTCTTTTCAGAACTCATTTTGATTTCAGATCAGTCTTTGTTCAGTATTTTTTAGACATGCAACAATAAACTAGTCTGAGTTATTTTCCTGTTCTAAAATACAATCTTCTGAATTGAATTTTAGAGATCTGAAGCTACTGTTTTTTGTCATCATTAATTGTTTCACTTTGAGAATGCACTGTTTGCTGTATTCTATCTAGTCTGAGTTAAAGTTCAAATATCAGCTCTATTTTCATTTTAGTCTAGTGTGGTTGAAATGAGTATCTATTTTGAATCACTAATTACTACTGCAAATTGAAACATGCTGTTTGATCAGAAATTCTATAATCTGAGTGCACAGTTCTAAAATTGAGTATTTTGAAAAGTACTATTTAGTTGTCTAGTTGAATTGAAGTGTTTTCAGAACTGTTATCTGAATTGAAGCAGCTTTTGAAAATACTAAACAGAACCATTTTAGAAGTGGGTCTAAAGTATTGTTTATTGTCCTGAAAAGTTCAGAAACTATTGCTAAAGCTTTACAAATGTCAGATTGGCTGAATTAGTGATCTGATTGAATGAAATTGATATTCTGACTTCTGTTACCAGGTTTAGACATTACTGTTTATGATCATATTCACTTACTGAGTTTAATTCTCAACTTCAGTTCTAAGTTCACTTGAAAACACAACATTGTTTCTGAAGTTTAAATTCTATATTGAAATTGTTGTTGAGGTTTTTCGGGTTCAGTGGTTGTGTCTGATTTACTGAAGTGAGTAATCAGATCTGAGGTTTAACTGAAAAACTAATTTAGTGATCTGACCTGAATCTAGTATCACTATTCATGATCAAGGCTTTGTCTGAATTTTTGTGATTTCAGCCAAATATCAAATAGTGTCAATCTAATTCAGTTTCTGAAACTTGATTTGAATTTCTGAGTGTTTTTCTGATTCTCTGAAACCTGTCGGAGTTTCAATGATCGATACTTTTCTATCGACTATTCATTTGCCGAAATAGCAGCTGTATTTCGGAGTTTCAAATACCGACAATATAGATCGACCATTCAAACTCCGATTTAGACAAAAATCATGATTGAGGTTGAATTCTTTTTTGGTTGTGTACAGTGAGTCACAAATCTGATTCTGTAATGTTAGAGGAGCGTTGTGGTATTCTGACCAGGCCATCATATTTGTGAGAATTTGTCGAGGTGCCTATTCACCCCCCCTCTAGTCGCCATTCTGATCCCACTGTTCTAGCGGATGTAGCTGATGTTTCTAATGAGCGTGAGTGCAATCGACTCAAAGAAAAGGTGACGGCTCTCCAAGAGAGCCTGACTGACTCCGAGAGCCGGGCCTCGAGCTTCGAGTAGATAGTTCATGCATAGCAGAGCATGAAGGTGAAGCTGGAAGCCACAAACGAAGAGCTTTTGGCTAAGAGGGTGGTGCTCTGAACCAAAGTCAAAAGGCTTAGAGGAGCAAGCAGCCTCCGGAGCTGAAGATTTAAGGCTTCGGGAAGAGCGGCAACATTTGGCTGATGACGTAAGGCTACTGCCTGGGCAGAATAATGTCCTCATGATGAAGACAGCCGAGCTCACCACTTTGATCCATGACTTGCGGCACTCGTCTAAGGCCTTGGTTGCGAAGAAGACAAAGTGCGATAGCATAGCCTCCGAGACCATGGACGTCCTTCTGGGCGTCTTGGAATACTTCAGGATGGCTTACGCCTCTTTGTGGTCGATGAACGATACTTTAATTCGGAAGTTGAAGATGATCCAAGAAGCGGGGAAGACAATGAAGACTTCGGGTACTCAGTACGGAGAGATCTCCAGACAAGTAGCTGCTCTCGGAATACTTCGCCAGTTTGAAGACATCAGAATTTCTTTTTCATCGGACCCCGGAGTAGCACCTGCCAGCTTTGCTAGCGATCGGCTATTGACCCCTTCGTCTAACATCGCCGCAGCTTGCGAGGCTTTTCAAGCATCCTAGAAAGCTGAAGGCCAGACAGCAGTGAAGACATGGATCGATGAAGGCCACTCTCAAAAGCAGTCGCGGACGCTGCCTTCAACAAGCATGCCTCCTCCGGAACCGAAGGTCTAGCTCTCCTTAGGGTCCTATTATGTAAAAAACTTGTATTTCTATCTTGCTTTGAATGAAAAAGACTTATTTGGAAATATTTTTAGGATTTTCTGCATGTTTTGGATGATGAGCTCGAAGTGCTAGATGTTAATGAAGGGCTCCGCCAGTAGTGGGCTACCTTCGAAGCCTTAAGGCCTCACAGGCGTCCTCAATTTTCTATTCCTCGAGGGAGCCATGGAGAGGTTATACCTGAAATTTTTAAAGAAGTACTAGCTTATATTAAGGAAGAAAGGGGGGAAAGGAGGAAGTTGTAAATTTAGCATCTTCATCTTCGGAGGACATCGACTGGTCCAAAGAGGAGTGGTCTGATGAAGACCAAGCGAAGACCAGCCCCGAATGACTTTGGACCTAGGCCGAGCTTCAACAAGACTATAAGGACTTCAGGGCTTCGAAGAAAGGGAAGCGGATTAAGCGCAAAGTTCTGAAGACTCCGGGCTCAGGAACAAGTCTCCTCCAAAGTCAGGCTACCTCCGAAACTAGTCTTAGGGATCGGAGGGGTCTTTGTTCTCTTCTTGGTTTAGACACAAATTTTTCATGATGTAATATAATTAAGTAATATAAACTGAAATGCTTTGAAATTGTGCCTTTGCCTTTACCTCCTAGCCCTTCTTTGAGGGTGAGCACCTTCGATTATTAAGCGAAGTCAGTTACGCACAACGACTGTTATGTCAGCTAAATGCACAATTTTTATAGGGTTTTGATTTTAGATGCTCGGTGCCCCTATTGTATTGAATAAGGATTTTGAACCAGTGGTTTGAAATCCGAGTAGTTAGTCGTTATGTACCTCATAGAACTCTTCGAACCTAAAGGTGGTAGTTTAGTACTCTTTTTCGAATGTATTGGAATCCGGTTATTTTGGTCGCCTTCGACTCTTTACGGATTCTTTCAAGCCAATGGCTCAGAATCCGTGTATTTTGATCGCCTTCGACTCTTTTCCGGATTCTTTCAAGCCAATGGCTGGGAATCCATGTATTTTGGTCGCCTTCGACTCTTTTTTGGAAGCTTTCAAGCCAATGGCTCGGAATCCGTGTATTTTGGTCGCCTTCGACTCTTTTTCGAATGATTTCAAGCTAATGGCTCAGAATCCGTTTTTCATGGTACTTTCCCACCTTGATGGATGCTTCGAGCCAGTGGCTCGAAGTCCGTTGATTGGGTTCGTATGAATAATACTTACCTCCACAATTAGCTCTATTCCCCTAGTGTGTCCACTAAGGGTAGGAATCATCTTGAGAAGCATGCATTATTCGAACCATAAGCTTTATTTATTTAGAAAGGTGTTTACAATCTATTATAAGGAGCCCCTAAGCAGAATGTTTAAGGTGCTCCTCATTCCATGCATGTTTTAATTCTTCTCCTTCTAGATTAGCTAATTTAAAAGATCTGGGGTGTCCTGAATGCAAGATGATATATGGTCCTTCCCATTTATTTCCTAATTTTCCTGGAGCAATTATGCTTTGCAATACTAAATGGCCCGACTTAAGTTCTTTAAGCTATGTTTTCGGGTCATACCAAGTCTTCATATGATGTTGATACTTCTTCAGGTTGGCAATATCTCGAAGCCTAATTCTTCAATCAAGTCTAGCAAAGTTTGTCTTTCATTGTCAAGCTCTGGTTCTATGGTGCGGAGGAAACCTCATTTTAGCTCCATCGGAGTAATGGCTTCATTTCTGAATAATAACCGGAAAGGGGTGAACCATGTAGACCTTGCCTGAGTGGTCTAGATGGACCACAAAATCTTCGAGAGTTCTTCGGTCCACACCCTTTTGTTAATCCTACCATCCTTTGATTTAAGCCTGACAAGATATTACCATTAGCTCGCTCGATGGGTCTGTTGGATTGGGGATGACAGACAGCTGCAAAGCACATTTGGATACCAAGACCTTAGCAGAATTATCTAAAAGGTTCAGCATAGAACTAAGTGCCATTGTCAATTGTAAGCTGCCTAGGTACTTTGAATCTGCAAATAATATTTTGTCAGAAATAATTTTGCACATTTTTAGAAGTGATAGCGGTCAGAGGTTCAGCTTCGACCCACTTAGAAAAATACTCAATCACTACCTGTTGACACGGAAACGTGCCACCGCACTTGGGTCAGTTTGACGATCCAAAAGTGCACGGAAGCGTGACGTGGCACCGACGTCGCGTTCCGACTACCCTTAATAGTGATAAGGGGGGTGGAGTCGCCAGGCAACCAGATTACACAAAATAATCCAATTAGCCGAAAGAGATAGATTAAACAGAATAAAATCGACAAACCAGTCGGAGCACCATCTAGTTCGAAGCCTGGAGCAAAGGGGTCACCGAAGTGTACCTTCGGCGTCTGGTGCGAAGTGCTCTGACGAAGGGTGCTTCGGCGTTCGGACTGATCCGGCCGAAGATGGACTCCGAACGGATCTGGACGCAATGATCACCTCCGAACAGCAGGGTTCGGCGTGCGATCTCCGATATAGCAAACTACGGAATAATGACGCGAGGGCCACGCGCGAGTGCAACTTTGTCCGGCGCGGAGTATGGTCGTGGCGAAGCCTGTTGCGATGAAGTATGCTGGCGAAGCCTGTTGTCGGAGCGTGCAGTTCCACTGAAGGGTGTCCTGGGGACCTCCGAAATCAATCTCTCAGCTCCGGACACCACCAACGAAGTAGCTCTGGACGTGCGAACCTGCAACAGAAGAATGCGAAGTACTAATTAGGCCTGAGGACCGAATTTTGCTAAGTGTTGCACTAGTAGCGAAGGTAGCAATCTATTACGCAGATTAGCGGATACTTCACAAGCGAAGTAACAAGGCGATAGCAATCTATTACGTAGATTAACGGATACTTCACATGCGAAGTAACAAGGATTACCATTGTTCCGTAGTGGCCGGCGGAGGGCTTCCAGGCAAACCCACGAAGAGGTACAGGAAAATAAAGGTAAGTAAATACGATCAAATCATGGGCTTTGGTTTGGTTTGAGTTGGGGGGGTTCTCACGCCGGCCTTGCCTCTCTATTTATAGGGGTTTAATTCCTAATCTAATCTGCTATTAATCCGGCTAGATAGAGATAAAGATTGTGTTGGAAGCGCATCTAATTTTATCTCTGCCGACGTGGGCTTCGGCCAAGGCCCGTCGTGGCCTGCTCCTCGGGTCGAAGCTTCGGTAGCATGGGCTTCGGCCATGCCCATCAAGGCTTGCTCCTCGGGCCGAAGCTCTGGTAGCGTAGACTTCGTCCAGGCCCATCGAGGCTTGCTCCTCGGGCCAAAGCTTCGGTAGCGTGGGCCTCCGAAGGCTTCCGAAGCTTCGGCGGCATGGGCCTCTGAAGGCTTCCCGGCCGAAGCCCATGGGCTGGCTAGAGGCTTTCAAAGCCCATAGCTCAATGGACTTCGACCTTGTAGGGCTTCGGAAAGACCCTAGACATGTGCACTTTCGGCCTAAATCACCAAAATTGATATTTTGACAATCTAGCCATTAATGCCATTTTTTGCTATCAACACATACCCCCCTGCCTTTTAGTGAACTAGTGAACTAAAAGCACAACGAGCTGAAGACGATACCATCCATATCGGCTTTTGACACTTTTCATGATGCTTGCCACACACTTTTCATGTCGGCCTTGGGATGCTACTATCACCCACTACAACAAAACAGAAACTTTTCGTCGGCCATTTTAACTTCCGTCGGCTTTTTGACAAGCTGACGGAAGTTATTTTACTTCCGTCGGCTTCCGTCGGCTTTTACCTGTGGCTGACGGAAGTTAACGTGTCTGTGGTCCAGGCCGATACATATCCCTTCGTTGGCTTTAATGGTGGCCGACGGAAGTTAAGGGATATAATCCCCAACCCCGTGCGCGCGTACAGGGAGACCTAATCCCTGTACGCGCGCCCACTGCACGCCACTGCCGCCCGCCTCCTGCCACCGCCGCCCATCGGTGCCCCGCCGCCGCCGTGCCCCCGGCCGCCGGCCACCACCCACGCCGCCGCCCGCCTCGCGCCTGCGCCACCGCCCACCCCCGGCGCCCCGCGCCACCGCGCCGGCTGCCGCCCCGTCACGCCCCCTCCGGCCAGCGCGCGCCCGCGCCACTCGCGCCCGCGCCCCGTCCCGGCTAGCGCCGCCCTCTGCCGCTCCCCCTCTCGGCCAGCGGCCCGCCGGCAACCGCCCCGTGCCACCCGCCGCCGCACCCCCTCCCGGCTAGCAGCCCGCCGGCCACCGCCCTGTGCAGCCCGCTGCCGCGCACCCTCCCGACCGTCACCGCCCCCTTCTGGCCGCCGCCCCCTGGTCGTCGCCGCCGCCGCCCGTCGTCGCCGCCCATCTCGTCGTCCAACGAAGTAATTTTTTCGGCTTTTTTTCACTTTTTATTTGTGAATTATGTGTCACATAAATTGTTAATGTGTTATTAGAAGATATATATATGTCACCCAAGATAAATTGTTAATGTGTTATTTTTTCACTTTTTATTTGTGAATTGTGTGTCACATAAATTGTTAAGGTTAGAAGATATGTGTCACATACATATATATAGTTGTTAAGGTTAGAAGATATGTGATTTTACATATGTTTCATGCTTTTAAATATGTTTCATATATATGCGATGTTTTCTTTTCATATGCAATATATGTTGTGATATTATGTATATATGATTCTAATTATATTATTCTACACATGCATATAGTTTTAATGATTTCATTGGGTGATTAGTATTATATATATACTTTATTATATATATATTCCTTTTCGTATGCAATTTTTTATTTGACAACAACGTAGATAGTGTAACGAAACCTATGCGTCACCCATTTTGGACCAACATGTCTCACACGTGTCATGCGTGTGAGATGTGTAGGTCCGAAATTGTCCCTTTTTAGACAGCCTCAGAGTGGGCGACAGAGCGTGGTTTTATGACGAGTCATGAGTCCGAATGGGATTTCAGTAACATAACCTTGTTGTTCTCCATTGCACCATTATCAGGCGTGCAATTGGAGAACAGCGGGGTTATGCTGCTGAAATTTCATTCGGACTCATGGCTCGTCATAAATACCACGTTTTGTCGGTCACTCTTGGGTGGGTTTAGGACCTATCTTTTCCTATAGACCATGGTTGTCATGGCATCGCCTGCGCCAACTAGGCGTCCAGGCGGTCACCGCCGGATGCCATGGTGAATCGCGTCGCCGGTGGGCTCTGCTTCCCCTTGCGTCGCTGGCCGCCCGGCCGCCTCTGCTTCCCCTCTGTTGTCTGGAGGCGGGGGGTGGCCAAGGTGTGTGTATGTTGCGAGCCCCTTGATTGAATGAATGTTTTGCATATAGAATGGCTGAGGACGACCGACGGTGGATGTATAGTGGTTGGATGAAAAGTGGAGCTCACACGAGGGAGTGGGTAATCAACGCTGAGAAATTTGTTGATCGTGCATTCGCTTTGACAACAAACACTGGCGCGAGGTGCCCATGCATGAAGTGCAGAAATTCTCGTTGGCAAGACAAGAGGATGTTGTCATTGCATATTTGCAAATATGGTTTCGTGCCAGGTTATGAAGTTTGGTCTTTTCACGGCGAGACAGGCCGTGAAAAAACGGTATTAGAAGTGGAAGAAGAAGATGATAGCGTTATTGACGATAGGATGGATGAGATGGTTGATGCTATACGACCGGAGTTTGAATCAAACCCCGAGGATCCTCCAACACCGGAGGTTCAAAAGTTTTTCGACATCCTTCGAGCTTCAGAAGAGCCATTGCATGAGCACACCACCGTAAGCGTTCTCGCTTTCGTGACTCGTATTATGGCTATTAAGTCAAAGTTTGTATTTTCAAACAATTGTTATAAGGAGCTCTTGAATCTGATCAGCGATATCCTTCCTAAGAACCATAAGGTGTCGAAAGACATGTACCAATCAAAGAAAATGCTTTCTGCTCTCGGTATGGAGTATGAGAAGATTGATGTGTGCCGAGATAATTGTATGCTGTTCTGGAAAGAACATAGTAATGAGGTGAAATGCTTAAAATGTGGTAAACCGAGATTCGTAGAGGTCGTAAATGAAGACGGAGAGAAGGTGACGACGGAGGTTGCTCATAAGCAACTTCGTTACATGCCTCTTACACCTCGGGTGAAATGATTGTTTCTCTCAAAGAAAACTGCTAGACATATGCGATGGCATAAAGAAGGTGTACGTGAGAATAATCAAGTAATGGTGCACCCATCTGATGGTGCGGCATGGAAGGCTCTAGATGATTTTGATGCAGACTTTGCTAGTGATGCAAGGAATGTTCGCATCGGGTTGGCAACTGATGGATTCACGCCTTTCAATGTAACGGCATCGTCGTACTCTTGTTGGCCTGTGTTTGCTATTCCATACAACCTTCCACCTTCATTTTGTATGAAATATGAATTTATGTTCCCGTGTCTCATTATACCCGGTCCAGATCATCCTGGAACACGACTAAACGTGATGCTGAAGCCCTTAATTGAAGAGTTGAAACAATTGTGGAAAGGAGTTGAAGCATATGACTATGACCAGAAACAAAAATTCAATCTTCGAGTTGCGTATCTGAGGTCGGTCCACGATTTTTCGGCATACGGTATTTTTTCTGGTTGGAGTTGTCATGGAAGGTTGACATGCCCGATATGTGCGAAGGACACAGATTGTTTCCGTCTGAACTTCGGGGGAAAGATTTGTTACGTTGATTGCCATAGATGCTTTTTGCCCATGAATCACCCATTTAGGTTACAGAGGAACAATTTCAAGAAGGACAGCATTGTTGTAAAGGGACCACCAAGGCATTTAAATGGTACAGAAATCGCTGATATGCTGAATGAGTTGGTCCTTAATGAAAATCAGGATGGATTTGTAGGATTCAGAACCGAACATAATTGGACCCACATATGTGGCTTATGGGAACTGCCGTATGTCAAATCACTAATTCTGATGCACAACATTGACGTTATGCATCAGGAACGTAATGTTGGTGAAAGCATTATAAGTACATGTATGGATTTTACTGACAGGACAAAAGATAATGTAAAGGCGAGAAGAGATTTAGCTGAGATTTGTAATCGACCAACCCTTGAGTTGACGAATAGTGGTGGCAAGCCACGTGCCCCATTTTGTTTAAAACCTAAAGAAAAAAAACAAGTAATGAGGTGGTTGAAAAAATTTAAATTCCCAGATGGTTACGCCGTGGGATTTAGAAGAGCTGTGAACTTGAAGACAGGGAAATTAAATGGATTGAAAAGTCACGATTACCACATAATAATGGAAAGACTCCTTCCTGTAATGTTTCACGGGTACCTGAATGATGATGTGTGAAAGGCGTTAGCTGAGCTGAGCCATTTTTATAGACAACTTTGTGCGAAAGAAATTAAGAAAGATATGATGGAGATGCTAGAGAAAGAGATCCCGATGCTTTTATGTAAACTGGAAAAAATATTCCCTCCAGAGTTCTTCAATCCAATGCAATATTTACTGGTTCATCTGCCATATGAAGCTAAGGTAGGTGGCCCTGTGCAATATAGGTGGATGTATCATATTGAAAGGTCCCTAAAGAAGCTTAGAGCGATGGTTGGTAATAAGGCCAGAGTTGAAGGTTGCATCGCAGAAGAATTTAAATTGAAAGAGGTAGCATACTTCACTAGTGTATACTTCGCTGAGCATCACAATGTCAACACACCTGTTACACGGTACCATATGGATGAAGACCATCCTTGTAGTGATCTCCAAATATTTGGGTGGAAGGGCATAACTGTTGGTGTCTCCACGACATATTATGTAACTCAGGAAGAACGAACAAATGCCTTGCTCTACATGTACTCAAATATGGAAGAGATGGAACAATATTTCGCGTAAGTGATTCGTTTTAGTTTTATATTTTACCTCCAAATTTTATACCCGTTTGTTTACCTATTCGTTACAATGACAGTATGTTTGATTCGAAATACTTGACGTCTGGTCGTCAACCAACGGAGAAGCAATTAGATAAATTGCGTCGAGAAGGAGTAAATGGCGGGCCTAGTTTCCTCACTTGGTTCAGAGAACATGTAAATCCTTACCTTTTGTGACACGTATTATTTTAGTCTACTAGGTTAATTATCTGATAATCTCCTATGATTTGCAGTGTGTGCTCGCTGACAATGTACATATAGACTTGCGACAGCTCTCTTACGGGAGTATTAGTGCCAAAAGTTACGGTCGCTATGATGTTAATGGTTTCCGCTTCCGTTCAACTATTTTTGAAGCATATCAACCTCTAGCGGCAACAACTAATACTGGAGTTGTTACAAGGGTCGTTGATGGACAAGGACACGAAACTATGTATTATGGAATCATCAAAAATATAATCGAGTACAATTTTGCCGGGAATAAGGAGATTAAAGTAGTCTTCTTCGATTGTGATTGGTTCGACCCTAAACATGGTACTCGTGAAAACCAATTTGGGATGGTTGAAGTCAAACACGCGGAACGATTATCTGGTTGTGACAATTTTGTCCTTTCTCACCAAGTCGAGCAGGTGTATTATATACCCTACCCATGTGAAAAACTAAGTGCTTGGTGGGTAGTCTACAAAGTGAATCCTCGGGAACGTATACACACCCCTAGTGATGGCGCTTATCAATTGGAGGTTGAAGAGGTCGATGAGGTTTACCAAGATGATGAATTGCCGACTTCGTTTAATGTAGAGTCAGAATCGTCGACAGATTCTTTTCTCGGCGATTCTAATGATGTGGCAGTTCCCGAGAAAAGGAAACACCAACATAAGAAGAAAAAAGTAACATGGCGTGCTTTGGGGAGAAAAGGACAAATTGATCCCGATTTTGATGATAATTGACAAGTAATTGTTTTCATACATGGATATGCAATATATTTCATATTACATGTTTTTTATATGTTCAAACCTTCTTTACTAATAAATGCTCGTTTGTGCTTGTTTTGAATAGGATGTCGAAAAAGACGAAGAGTGTCACGAGGAAGCTCTTCCTCTTGGGGAGTTCATCGGCGAGTACTCCAGCGAGTACACCGACAAGTCAGGAGGACACCCTATTCCAGGGTAGTTCCTCTTCGTCAAACAGACGTCGTCAAGAGCAGCTCCTGAGATGCATAGATCCGACATTAATTGGTCGGCCTATTGCATTTCAACTAGAAGATGAGGTAACTTTCAGCTTGTTTTTTATGCCAGTTATAAACTATTCCTAATTGTTTCAATACTGTTTTGTAGGAGGAAGAACACTTGGAGAGTGCGGGTCACGAGGATCATCCGGTGGGTGGGGGCAGGAGGGGGATGTCCCAGAGTGTGCGGCACAGAGGGATGACCCAGAGGTTGTGGGGCAGGGGGATGACCCGGAGGGTGCGGGGCAGGGGGATCTCCCGGAGGGTGCGGGTCAGGAGGAAGGTGCTGAGGCTGCCGGCGGGTCCTCAGTATCTTTCAGGACGAGCCACCTGGTCACCCCACCAGTAGTCTCTTCCGGTGGAGCCAAGATTGAGATTACGCCTTTAGGTGACGGGTAAGTGTAATACTCTTCTGTTGTTTTGCTTTTTTTTTCAAAAAATTTCTTTCACTAAACTAATTAACTTTATTTATTATGTATTTCTAGATCTTGGATTGAATCTCGGTTTGACGGCACTTCGAGGGTCAGGCGGGTTAACCAGATATTGGGTAACCTGTGCCGTCTGCACTACCCAGTGGTGCTGACAATGCCGACCGGTGAGCGGTTTGCTCCTGACGGGTGCCACGGAACTACTCAGGGGGCGGTGTCTCATGACTTCTGGGTATGCAAGTGTTTTTTCAATCTTCTTTTAGGCTTTTCGAGTTACAACACTTTACTAACCATAGATTTTGCAGTTACGTTTTTGCTTGCCAGAAGTCAGCAATCACCATAACCATGCCCTACAAGTCTTCAACAACAATGCACATAAGGTGGTGAAGGACGCCATTTCGTATGCCCGCATTCAAGCGAACAATGCTTACTATAAGGAGAAGCTAGGGCAACGAATGAGCAAGGCGACGGGCTCATCGTCAATCTATTTGACTGAAGAAGAATACCATTCGGTAAACAATACTAACTTTTTAAATCTTCAATTATTGAGATTTGTTGTCATATAATACAAATAGCATCTCTGTTCAGGTGAGGATTCCGTGGTTTGCAAACCGCGAGGACGCCTATTTCGAATTCTGCAAGATTTGGTCTTCAGCCGCATTTAAGAAGACTTCCGAGCAGAAAAGACAATGCCGCGGGGCGGATCCGAAGCACAGATATGGTGCCGACGGACATATTCGCCACGCTAAACGCTTGGTAAGACCTCCTTCTGTCACTCTCTAGCTATAGATACATTGTAATGCGACTAACTCATTTCTAATGTACAGGAAGCTAAATCTGGCAACGTGCCAAGTGACATAGAGGTGTATACCTCTGGTCACAAAGGAAGCGATCCGACACAGCCAGATGTCTTGTGTAGCCAGACAGTCCACGGACCATTTGGTGAGATGTTATTAAGAGTTTACATAATTTCTTTTTTCTGCGTCTAGCTAATCGAACACCATTTTTGTAGGCGCAGTATGGTGAACACATGGTTCGACTCCATGGAGAGGACTATGATTGGTGGAGAGAACCTGTGGACCAAATGGCCGTGTACTCCAGCGGAGGTGGCAAAAGCCATGGACGGTGAGACAGTGTTTTTATTAATGTTTTGTGTATGGTATTGTGATGGTAACTAACTCATTCAATGTTGTAGGTACTCCATGTTCAATGGAGTTATTGACTCGAGAGCGGTGAGAGCTCAGAAGTCAGCTCAGTCATCGCAGAGCTCCGTCGGAGTTGGCTCCAGCCGTCGTCGCTCAGAAGAAAATCCGGAGATGGTTCGGATGAGGGAGGAAATGAGGCGGCGCGACGAGCACAACAGGAAACAACAAGAGTACTATACCGCCTGCTTAGCACAACAGCAGGCGATGATCCAAGTAAGCTTAGTTTAGAGTGTTGCAGTTCAAAAGTATTCAGAAATAGGTTTAGAACTAACTGATTACATTACAACATGTGTAGCAACTAGCCCAGCAAAATAGTGGATTTGACATGTCCATGTTCCAACCACTACCTCCCCCGCCACCACCACTATCTCCTACATCACCTGAGGTACCTCCTAAATACTTAAGTTAGCGTTTAGAAGGGTAGTTGAGTTCGTTTCTAATTTTGTCTATTTCTTCAGTGTTTCCGTACGCTTGGTCAGGATGGAGCCTCCGGGGCAAATGTGGATGAAGCGGGAGGCAGCGGCGGTGCCCACGACCCAAATGTGGGCGATCAGTGAGTATGGATGTGTATAATGAACCTGGATTGAATCTTGATATGTTATGTGACTTTGTATGTGAATTTTGATGGTATATGTGAATGCGGATGTGTATTGTGACTTTGAATGTGAATTAAGTTGTGTTATGTGATTTTGGATGTGATGTGTGAAGTTTTGGATGTGAGATGTGATTTTGGATGTTATATGTGAAGTTTGAATGTGATTTTGGATGTGAAATGTGAATTTGGATGTGTATTGTGAATGTGATTGAAATTGTGGTTGGATGTGAGTGTGAGTAGGGGAACCAGGAAAAAATAAAAAAAATACCAGCTAACTTCTGTCGGCTTTTACCATAGCCGACGGAAGTTAGCTGGTTTCGGCCACGTCGGCAGAAAGGCTAACTTCCATCGGCTTTGGCCCTAACCTAATGAATAAGGCATTAGGTTAACAGTGGCGCCGACATCGACAAGCACCCAGGAAATCGGCTTCCCATCGATGTGACCCCTGACATAGAGGGGCTTTAGATGGCGAGCCGAGTCCTCGGGCTTCTCGAAGATTGCGTTGCGTGGATCGAGGTTCAATTGAGCGACCTCGGCCTCGTCCTGTGTTAGGGCGAACTCGGCAGGCAGCGTGACGATGTTGATGTCCATCACCTGGGGTGCGGGTCCCTCAAAGACGGGCGAGTAATCGTCGTCGAGCATGTCGTCGCCGTCGTCGCTTGGACTAGGAGCCAACTTCTCCCTCCATACTTGCTTTGTAGCTGGCCGAGGGTGGATCTCCTCGAAGATAGCGTCGCGCTCGGACTCAGCTTTCCTTTCCCGCATCTCCTGTGCCCGCAGCCTTTGTAGGAGTCTCTTCTGTGATTTGGACATGCATGGAGGTGCCCAAGATGGCTGAGGCTTGGTGCCAGGCGCTACTGTTCTACTTCCATTAATTCTGGCTGAAGTGGTACTATGCCCTTCGGCCTTGTGCACCTTGCGTTCAGAGGGGGCTTCGCTGCGAACCCCGTCGGACGGACCGGCCTCGTTCGGCCGATCGAACCAAGATTCGGTGCAGGGCTCGGCCGAAGCATGAGACTTACCTCCGTCAGACCTCGATGATAGAGTCTTCGGGATTGGGACTTCTTGGGACGCAACTCTAATGGTTATGGCTTCGGACTCCCTGACTTTGGCCTCCGCTTGCTCGCACCCTTCGGCTTCGCTCTGCATGGTCCGATTCAGAGGCACCATGGACAGTCTGTGGACGATGCCACCCCCCGCTGCGTCTGTCTGCCCCTGCCATCCACAATACTCCAAAGGAAAATAAGGCATAGTGTTAGGCCGCGGAGGGTACCCTGACCAGGATACGTACGGAACCCATGGGGTCCCCTCCCAGTCATACGGCGGAGGCATCGGTGGCTCTAGTGGCCTCGCCCACTGTGAGCCGAACCCGTTACCTAGAGGGGGGTTCGGCCAAGTCGAAGGTATCTCGGACCACACCAGCGAAGGGTCCTGCTAGGTCGGAGGTATGTTCGGCCAGTGCGGGCCGAAGCCTCCCATCGAAGAAGTCCAACACGGTGTGAGGTTCGGCCATTGGGGGCCGAAGTTATTGCATGGGGGACCTGACCACTGGGGTTCGAAGTTGCCGTACGGGGGGTTCGGCCATTGTGGCTCGGAACCGCCGTGCGGAGAATCAGGCCACCGTGGCCCGAAGCCTTCGTGTGGAGTGTTCGCCTGCTTCTTTGGCCCTCCTCTGATGCTTGTTCAGCAGCATATCATATGTTACCATCGGGCTCTTGCGAGCCTTAGCCGAACGGGTATTAACGTTCTGTTTCCACACTCCTACCTCGGGGTTCTTTGGCACGAGCGTGCGAGTGCACGGTTCTCCAACAATTACATACTTCCCTTTAGCTGACTCGGCTTGTTCTGGCCGAATCAACACCTTCTTTTCACCGAGGTCGACGGCGTTGACTGGAAAAGGATCTTTATCCAGCTTCATCTTTGGATCATGGTCTATCTTCAATCGTCCTTCTTCTATGGCCGATTGTATCTGCCGTTGAAAAACATTGCAATCATTAGTATTATGCGAATGTGAATCATGCCACTTACAGTATGGATGATTCTTTAACTCATCGGCAGGTGGGATGACTTGACCCTTAGGTAACCTAAGAAGCTGAATTTTTAAGAGAAAATCAAATATTTTGTCACATTTAGTTATATCGAATGAGAACTTGACCTCACTAAGTCTATTCTTTGTGGGTGAAGGTCATAACTCGGAGCAGGTGACTGGTTTATTTTTAGCATTCCAAACCCATTCGGCCCCGTAAATGTCGGCCGAATCCTCCTCCTCCGACTCTTCCTCATCAGAGTGTTCCATGATGTGGATTTCAGCTCTAGGCTTGCTAAACGTCTTAATAAACTTTTTATCTTTGGCTCGACCTTCTGGGACCAGGGCCTGCTGTAAAACTTGGCTAACTTCTAAAAAGTTTTGGTTATCTAACCTCTCTTTAATCTCGGAACGCAACCCGTTAAAAGCTAATTCCGCCAAGTCCTGTTCTGAGATATTAAGGCTAAAACATCGGTTTCTAGTATCCCTAAAACGCTTGATGTATTCAGAGGCGCTCTCACTAGATTTTTGCTTAACCGATGTCAAATGTGAAAGCCTAAGTTCTGTTTCTCCTGTATAAAAATAATCATGGAATTTCCGCTCTAAATCGTCCCACGTGTGGATGGAGTTCGGCGGGAGCGCCGAAAACCAAGTGAAAGTTGTGCCGGATAGCGAGAGAGAAAATAGTCTAACCTTCAGAGCATCTATCCCACTAACCTCTCCACACTACGCCAAAAATTGACTAACGTGCTCTAGTGTAGTCTTGCTACCCTCGCCATCGAATTTAGTGAATACAAGGATTCTATAGCCGCGGGGGTAGGGTACTTGTGGCACCCCGATTTAACAAAATCGGAACATTATTGAATTTCCAAAGAAAAACAATAATACAAGAGGTTCATCATGCGACAACGTACATATGACAAGCATTCATGGTACGCAGACCATATTATTACATAAGAGTGTAATTAAAATAATAAAAATAAATTGCATGACGAACGTCTTCTTCAGGATCTTTCTTCTTGACTGGGTCACTACTCCAGACCGTCTTCATAGTAGACATCCTCTGTGGGGTCCAACGGGTATGAGTACAAAAAGTACTCAACAAGCCACCGCAAATGCAAGTAATAATGCAGGATAATAAACAAGGAAGGGTAATGGCTAACCGTGCGGAAAAGTACATTTTTAGTTATTGCATTTAGTGTAGTCAAATTTTAATCATGCGGAAAAGTAAACATGAGCATCAACAACATCATCTAACTCGAGGAGTACGTTTTACCTCCTCGCACGATAGTCCTTACATGTCAAACCATCATGCACATACATATTCAGAGTAATCTAACTGTGGGATGTCACGCAACCCGCCCTTGACCGTGGGCTCGGCTTTTCGAAAAGATTTATGACTCTGATCAGAGATGTACTACTGTACCCACAAGGCATGCACTCATCCCAAACGAGATGACCCATACCACGGGAACTCGTGCCAAAACCTTGGCATGAAATGCTCCAAGCGATAACCACCCGCTCTAGGTTTCGCCGGCGCACCGAGCCGCATCCCGGCTAACGTCGCACCCCCTTTTGCGCCACATTGGTACAAGCCACCCGCAGGTGCTGCTTGACCCATCTCCAAATGGTGGCCTCGGTATGGAACAATTCATACCTTAGTTAGGACTTACCCATTAGACTTGTGGTTAGTACGGAAGTGTATTGCAATGGATCCCGCAGACCGGTCCTTATAGTGCCCCGGGTGCTACCGACCAATGCCCTAGCTTGCACCCGGAACCCACCATGTATACACTCACAACAATAACTCGTCACCAACAGAATTCCAAGGATAAGAAGTAACGGGGATCATATAGTAGAACCATTTTACTACGACTCATTTTTATCCTATAGCGATCGTGTCAATACATTGGACACTTACTAATATCATTAACCATATGGCGACAAGGAGGTTAGGCGAGATAGCATGGCTTGGGTTGCACATCAAGGTCGGGGGATCCTAAATAAATATATTGTAAGGGTTTCATTTGACTAATGCATGTATAACCTATGTGTTTTAGCGATAGTTTAATAAAACATGGGTTCAATATGCTCAAAAGATTGGTTTGGTGACTTGCCTTGTTCAGCGAAGGGTGAGGGAGAAACTTCCGGGAAATATTCTGGCTCCTCGACGGCGTCGTAGTCTTTCCAATATAAAAATGAAATAAATACAACATTCAATTTAAACAATCTAAAGCCACACAACAATCATATAGGTTTTGGTTAATTTGGTTTGAAGAAAGCAAGTTACTATGTTTCTGAAACTTATTTCATAAATAATTTAAAATGAACCATAATGAAATATTGCCCTTCATAAAAGGGGTTTTAATGGTGAAAAATCTCATTTTAAGTTTTCTAATTAATTTAAAAATGAATGGTTCAGAGGAAACTTAGTGGTTTCATCATTCTTAACAGGGAATGAATAAATATAAACTTGTCTGAAATTTAAATAATTAAAATTGTATTCTACCCTAAGGGCATTTGAAAACTTTATTAAATAAACATGAAATGTCCAAAGTAAACATACTGTTTTTATTGCATTAACATGTAGAGAATAAAATTATAAAATTTCTGGAATTGAAATGACAATTGTTAGAGTTCAAATGCGCCAGATATGAATTTTACAAGTTTCAAACAGTTTCTAGAATTTATTTCTAAATTTAAATCCCCTCGGGTCCACGGTGAGCCAGGCCCACGGTGAACCCGCGCACTGTGCGCGTGGTCCGGTCCAATCTGGACCGTTGGATCTAGATCCAACGCGCGAGGGCGAGGTGGGGCGCTTAAGTGAAAATGGACGCGCGAGATTAAAAGACCGAACCAGTATGTGATGGACGGCTGAGATTAAACGCGGGTTTTAAATACTAACAGGTGCACGAGATTAAAACGTACCGCTTTGACCAGATCCGACGGTGCGAATTAGATCGCGCACGTGGAGAAACTAGCACCGCTCGATCGTGATCGTGCGGTCGGGATTGAATCTAACACGGCACGGGTACTCAACCCGTGCCAGTCATCTTCTCCGATGACGGCGAGCGGGCCAGGGGCCACGGCGAGTGACGGCGGCCCTAGCTAAGCCTAGAAATGGAAAGAGGATGCTAAGGTGGTCACGATGGTAACTTAGGCGAGGCGAGGGGTTGATGGAGTGCGGTCGGCGGCGAGGGTAGATGATGGAGTGGTTCGGGCTCTTGTCGGCGACGGCGTTCCGGCGAGGTTCGTCGATGGCGGATGGGCGGCCGGGGTCGACGACGTCCTTGCGGTCACGGTGGTGTGGTTGGCTAGGGCGGAGGAGGTTACCAGCGACGGCGAGGGGCGACCGGAGTAGGAGCGGCGGTGAGGTGCGCTAAAACATGGAGTGAGGGTGTTCTTTGCGTTCTCGCAGTGTGTGAGCATGGGGGTGAAATGCGGGTGGCCAGGGGGTTTAAATAGGGCCATCGGCGGGGGCAGAGGGGGCGTAATCGACGGTGGCCGGGAATAAACGCATTTAAACACAGGCGAGCTCGGGTTGAATTCGGTTCATCGAACCTAGACGCGAATCGGTCAGCTTTAATTGGGGGAAACGGTCGCCGTGGACCGGGGGTGGTAATGGTGGGCTCAATTTGAGGGGAGGGGGTCAGGGGCAGGGGATCCGAAGCGCGTTATTGCGTCGGCCAGCGAGGGGGGGGGGGATTTGGGGGCGGATCTCGCGGCGAAGAGGAATCCGACAGGTGGGGGCCACCAGGCAGCGGGCGCGAGCGGCGAGCGAGAGGCGAGCGAGGGGAGGCGATTGGCGCCGACAGGTGGGGTCGGGCTGTCAGCCAGAGGCAAGTGAGGGTGACGGGATGGGCCAGTCGGGAGAGAGAGAAGAGAGGAGGGAGGCCCAATACTGTTTCAAAACATTTCTGAATAAAAATAATTCCAGGAATTAGATTAAAATCTTGGGGCTACTTCCAAGCTTGGTAAAAATTTATAAAAATTCTCAAAAATATATTTTGGTCTTAGGATCATACATAAAAAGTTTCAGCCCCTGGTTTGGCCATTTACTCTATGTTGTAGTTCAAAATGATATAGAAGGGTATTTAAAGGTTTTTCCCAATTTAATAAATTCAAGAGATTGAATTAAATAATATTTTTATTACTTTGAAAATTTGGGGTGTTACAAACCTATCCCCCTTACAAAGAATCTCGTCCTCGAGATTGGAACGTTACTCGAATAACTCGGGGTATTGGGCTTTCAGTTCGTCTTCTTTTTCCCATGTGGCTTCTTCGGCGGGGTGGTTGTCCCACTGAACCTTGCAGAAGCGAACTACACAACTCCTAGTTACTCTTTCTTTAGTTTCCAAGATCTTGATGGGTTTCTCGATGTAGGTCAAGTTGTCTTGGACGTTGAGATGTTGAAGATCGGCCTGCTCGGCGGGCACACGAAGGCACTTCTTCAGCTGAGATACATGGAACACATCATGAACTCCTGCCAAGGATGGAGGCAGTTCAAGTTGATAGGCCACTTCTCCTTGGCGTCAGAGGATCTGAAAAGGTCCGACATAGCGGGGTGCTAGCTTGCCTTTCATGTTGAACCTTTGAGTGTCGCGGAGGGGAGTTACTCGGAGATAGACATAATCACCCTCCTCAAAGGTTAGGTCTCTTCGACGGTTATCGGCGTAGCTCTTCTGTCGGGACTGGGCTATCTTTAACCGGTCTCTTATGATCTTGACCTTTTCTTCAGCTTCTCTTAATATATCTGTCCCAAATAGTTGTGATTCTCTGGTTTGATCCCAGAGTAACGGTGTTCTGCACTTACATCCGTAGAGTGCTTCGAACGGGGACATTTGCATGCTGGCTTGATAGCTGTTGTTGTAGGAGAACTCCGCATACGGTAAGTTCTTGTCCCACATTCCGCCAAAGTCTAGAGCACAAGCTCTAAGCATATCTTCCAATATCTGGTTGACCCTTTCGGTTTGACCGTCGGTCTGTGGATGATAGGTGGTGCTAAAGTTCAGTCGGGTGCCGAGTTCCTCTTGAAGGTTCTTCCAAAACTTGGAGGTAAACTGACTCCCACAGTCAGATACAATCTTCTTATGAACTCCGTGAAGGCACACGATCCGTGTCATATACAACTCAGCCAACTTGACGACTATGTAAGTTCCTGACCGGGATGAAGTGGGCTACCTTGGTGAGTCGATCGACGATCACCCAGATAGAATCGTGACCAGCTTGGGTCCTGGGCAGTCCCGTGATGAAGTCCATCCCTATTTCTTCCCACTTCCATTCAGGGACTCTGAGAGGTTGAAGAAGTCCGGCAGGCCTTTGATGCTCTACCTTGACTCGCCGGCATGTGTCGCACTTGGCCACATACTCAGCTATTTCTCTCTTCATGCTGACCCACCAATATTTTTCCTTCAGATATTGATACATCTTGGTACTCCCGGGATGAATGGAGTATAGAGTATCGTGTGCTTCATGAAGGATGAGGGCCTTCAACTCAGGCTTGTCGGGTACGCATATCCGGTTCCCGAACTAGATGGTACCATGCTCGTCCTCAGAAAATCCGGGGGCTTTACCCTTCCGCATGTTCTGTTGGATCTCCAAGATATCCAGGTCTTCCTTCTGCTTTCCTCGGATCTGGTCTATCAAGACAGGCCGAGACTCCAAGGCAGCGAGGTACGCTCGAGTGGTGATCCCTAGATTCAGCCTTTCCATCTCTTTGTGAAGTAAAGGAGCCTGGTCCTGAATCATGATGGCATTGCAGTACCCTTTTTGTCTAAGGGCGTCTGCCACCACATTTGCCTTGCCTGGATGATAATGGATGCCCAAGTCGTAATCCTTGATCAGTTCCAACCATCTCCTTTGCTTGAGGTTCTGATATGGTTGGGTGAATATATACTTGAGGCTCTTGTGGTCGGTGAAGACCTCACACTGATTCCCCACAAGGTAATGTCTCCATATCTTCAAGGCATGAACCACGGCTGCTAACTCTAGGTCGTGGGTCGGGTAGTTCAGCTCATGCGGTCTCAGTTGTCGGGAGGCGTAGGATATCACCTTCCCTTCTTGCATTAAGACGCATCCCAATCCTTGACGAGAGGCATCACAGTATACATGGAAGACCTTCCGGATGTCTGGTAGAGTCAGAATAGGAGCTGACACGAGCTTTTTCTTGAGGGTCTGGAAGCTTTCTTCGTAGTCTGGGGTCCATTCAAACTTTATTTCCTTCTGCAACAGTTTGGTCATAGGTTTGGCGATCTTTGGAAAATTCTCGATGAACCGGCGGTAGTATTTGGCTAATCCGAGAAAGCTCTGGATCTCGGTCACGGTCGTGGGCTACAGCCAGTTGGTCACTGCTTCAACGGTGGTTGGGTCCACTGCGATTCCTCCGGCAGATATGACATGGCCTAGGAATTTCACCTTAGACGAACAAAATTCGCATTTGCTGTATTTGGCGTACAACTGCTGTTCCCTTAGCTTTCCGAGGGTCAGGCAAAGGTGGGTTTCGTGTTCTTCCTTTGTCTTGGAGTAAACGAGGATATCGTCGATGAATACCACGATGAACTTATCCAAGAACTCCATGAATACATTGTTCATCATGTTCATGAAAAAGGTCGGGGCATTCGTGAGTCCGAACGACATCACTGTATACTCGTAGAGTCCGTAGCGGGAGGTGAAGGCAGTCTTGGGTATGTCTTCTTCTCTAATCCTCAACTGGTGATACCCTGACCTGAGGTCAATCTTGGAAAACACCGAGGATCCCTTCAGTTGATTGAACAGGTCGTCGATCTGAGGCAATGAGTACTTGTTCTTGATGGTTACGTCGTTCAAGGCTCTATAGTCCACGCACATCCTCTTGGTCTTGTCTTTCTTCATAGCGAAGATGACCGGTGCACCCCAGGGTGAGGTACTCGGTCAGATGTACCCTTTCTGCTCTAGGTCTTCGTTGTTGCTCTTGACCTCGGCTAATTCATTGGCGGTCATTCGGTATGGGCGCTTGGAGATTGGAGTGGTCCCGGGGACAAGTTCGATTCTGAATTCGATGTCCCGCTTGGGAGGTATTCCTGGTAGGTCTTCAGGGAAGACGTCCATGAACTCCTTGAATATGGGTACTTCTTCAAGAGCTAGCGAGTGGAGGGATGCTTCGAGTGGTTTGCGACTGGTCAACCGAAAGGTGACGGCTGCGCCTTCAGGGTTGGTCACTGTGACGGACTTGTTGGCACAGTCGATCACTCCCTTGTGTTTCATCAACCAATCCTTTCCTAGGATGAGGTCGAGTCCGGTGCATTTTATGAGGACTGGCTCGGCCTGGAACAATACTCCTTGAATCTCTATCTGAACCTTAGGGCTGTATAAGTGGGCTAAGGTTCTATTGCCGGGGGTGGCAATCATCATGGGGATGGATAGAGGGAGTACGTCCAATTCGTTGATTTGCACAAAATCTTCCGAGATGAAAGTGTGTGTTGCTCTAGAGTCAAATAAAATCGTAGCTGGTATGGAATTTACGGTAAACATACCGAGTACGACTACGGGAGCCTCCTGAGCTTCCTCCGCGTTGATGTGGTTGATGCGGGCACGAACCGCCTGGTTGGGTGCCGTGCCTTGGGGCTGCATGGGGTGAGGACACTGGTGCGAATAGTGCCCTTCCTTGCGGCAGTTGAAGCAGACAACCGGCCTCCCTTGGCGATCCTTCAAGATCGGGGCCTTGGCGGCTGGCGTTGGCTGAGCGGCCAGAGCGAGTGGAGCGGGGCGAGGACACCCAGCATTGGATCCACCGATGGCGTGAGGTGGCCTGTAGGCGGGCCGAGGATGGTAGGCGGGCGCTGGTGGCGGAGGGACGAAGCGGGGCCTCTGAGAGTTCGCCTGCTGATGCTTGAAGGCGATCATCTTCCTCTTCTTGAGGTCCAACCTGTTCTGCTCAGTATCTTGGATGAGCGCTTTATTGACTAGCCGTTGGAAGTCGGCGTAGTCGGTGGTGACGAGCTGGATGGACAGCTCATCTTTAAGTCCCCGGAGGAACTTAGCCTGGCGGAGGGCGTCGGTTCGCACCTCTTCCGGCGCGTAGCGGGCGAGGCGGTTGAACTCATGGAGGTACCCCATGACGGTCCGACTGCCTTGCTGCAGGTCGCGGAACTCCTGCTTCTTTACCGCGATGACACCGGCGGGGACGTGGGCGGCACGGAAGGCAATGGTGAACTCTGCCCATGTCACCACGTGGTCCTCAGGCTGGGACTCACGGTAGTTTTCCCACCATTCAGCGGCGGGACCCTGGAGCTGGTGTGTGGCGAAGGCCACTCGCTCCCGGTCGGTGTAGGGGAGGAGGTCAAGCTTCTTTCCAATGGTGCGGAGCCAATCTCCGACCTCCATTGGGTTGGTGGTGCTCGAGAAGATGGGCGGGCGCACGCGCAGAAACTCCGAGAGTTGGGGAGCGGGTGCGGGTGCTGGTGCGCGAGGGGCAGTTTCCCCATTCTGCAGACGGTCCAACTGAGCTTGTTGGTGCTGCATCTGAGTGAGGAGGGCGGTGATCAGATGGTTCTGATTCGCCATCATCTCCGCCAAGGTAGGATGCTTGGCGGAAGGCGACACAGACTGACGTGGGCCCGTTGCACCCCAGTTGGGTACAACACCCTCGGGCGCGTCATGGCTTCCTCCTTCTCCGTTCTTGGAGCCAGTGTTCTGGTGGTCGGCCATCTTCTGAATATACCATGATATAAAAATGATGATGACGGTACAATTAAAGAAAATAGCTCATAAAGCTCCTGCATATAGACCAAGTGGTAAGATTTTTTATTACAATCAAGCTTTTATTCTACCCACAACACACTCGTCGTGGGTAGCACCACATACAAAATTCTGCTTTTATTAAAATAGCGACTCCTAACGCCTACTCGCCACCGGAGGCGGTCTCCGTGCTCTCGGAACCACGGGTACGCGGCTCCTGAGGGATGGTGGGTTCGAGAAAATTCTCGATGATGGGGTCGGAGACGAGGCCGGGGCGCGGTGCAGGGGCGCTAGTGGATGGTCCAGCGGTGGACGGGTGTGGCGGGATCCGCTTGGGGTGAGGGACGGGCTCAGGGATGGATTTCCTCTTCCTCGGGAGGAGGGGAACCATCTCTGCGATATCCTTCTGCAGCTGCATAATCTTGCGCTGCAGCTCACCGTTCTGCTGGATAAAGTTCTTCGTCTCTTCACAAAGAAACTCAACTGCCTCATGGTTGTCATCGGCGTCGAGTACCGCCTCTGTATGGAGGTCGTCCATAGCCTGAAGAAGGCGCGACTGCCGGGCCATGACCGGATCACGCACGGAGTGAACTTCGAGGTAGATGCTACGGTAGGCACTGGGAGTGCGCTTCGGCACAAGCCGGAAAGACGAGTTCTAAAGATGATCATCATAGATCATCCTCAGCTCCATAAGAGCCTGGAGAGCGACTCGTTGGCACGCGACGTCGAAAGTCGGGCCTCCAAGCGCGGTGGTGTAAGACGGCAGATGCTCTCCGGAGCCGTGGACGGTGAGGGAGACGTCGCAGGGTCCGGCAAACTCCTCCAAGTATACTCCTTGAAATTCGGGCTCGAAGAGGAACCCGAGAAATGTGAGCATCATGCGGAGCTCCCTGACGAAGCCCTCAAAGTGGCGGCAGTAGCTTTGGACTTGGTAGACAGGCATCTACAAAACAGCAAGTTGAAGAAAAAGTGAGGGGAGGAACAAAGTTTATAAAGTAGGTTTTCGAGAAATAATTTTCTGCAGCTATTGGCTAGGCGGGTCTGTTTGGCTTCCTACTGTCAAGTTGGCTCTGATACCATCTTGTGGCGCCCCGATTTAACAAAATCGGAACATTATTGAATTTCCAAAGAAAAACAATAATACAAGAGGTTCATCATGCGACAACGTACATACGACAAGCATTCATGGTACACAGACAATATTATTACATAAGAGTGTAATTAAAATAATAAAAATAAATTGCATGACGAACATCTTCTTCAGGATCTTTCTTCTTGACTGGGTCGCTACTCCAGACCGTCTTCATAGTAGACATCCTCTGTGGGGTCCAACGGGTATGAGTACAAAAAGTACTCAACAAGCCACCGCAAATGCAAGTAATAATGCAGGATAATAAACAAGGAAGGGTAATGGCTAACCGTGCGGAAAAGTACGTTTTCAGTTATTGCATTTAGTGTAGTCAAATTTTAATCATGCGGAAAAGTAAACATGAGCATCAACAACATCATCTAACTCGAGGAGTACGTTTTACCTCCTCGCACGATAGTCCTTACATGTCAAACCATCATGCACATACATATTCAGAGTAATCTAACTGTGGGATGTCACGCAACCCGCCCTTGACCGTGGGCTCGGCTTTTCAAAAAGATTTATGACTCTGATCAGAGATGTACTACTGTACCCACAAGGCATGCACTCATCCCAAACGAGATGACCCATACCACGGGAACTCGTGCCAAAACCTTGGCATGAAATGCTCCAAGCGATAACCACCCGCTCTAGGTTTCGCCGGCGCACCGGGCCGCATCCCGGCTAACGTCGCACCCCCTTTTGCGCCACATTGGTACAAGCCACCCGCAGGTGCTGCTTGACCCATCTCCAAATGGTGGCCTCGGTATGGAACAATCCATACCTTAGTTAGGACTTACCCATTAGACTTGTGGTTAGTACGGAAGTGTATTGCAATGGATCATTAACCATATGGCGACAAGGAGGTTAGGCGAGATAGCATGGCTTGGGTTGCACATCAAGGTCGGGGGATCCTAAATAAATATATTGTAAGGGTTTCATTTGACTAAGCATGTATAACCTATGTGTTTTAGCGATAGTTTAATAAAACATGGGTTTAATATGCTCAAAAGATTGGTTTGGTGACTTGCCTTGTTCAGCGAAGGGTGAGGGAGGAACTTCCGGGAAATATTTCGGCTCCTCGACGGCGTCGTAGTATTTCCAATATAAAAATGAAATAAATACAACATTCAATTTAAACAATCTAAAGCCACACAACAATCATATAGGTTTTGGTTGATTTGGTTTGAAGAAAGCAAGTTACTATGTTTCTGAAACTTATTTTATAAATAATTTAAAATGAACCATAATGAAATATTGCCCTTCATAAAAGGGGTTTTAATGGTGAAAAATCTCATTTTAAGTTTTCTAATTAATTTAAAAATGAATGGTTCAGGGGAAACTTAGTGGTTTCATCATTCTTAACAGGGAATGAATAAATATAAACTTGTCTGAAATTTAAATAATTAAAATTGTATTCTACCCTAAGGGCATTTGAAAACTTTATTAAATAAACATGAAATGTCCAAAGTAAACATACTGTTTTTATTGCATTAACATGTAGAGAATAAAATTATAAAATTTCTGGAATTGAAATGACAATTGTTAGAGTTCAAATGCGCCAGATATGAATTTTACAAGTTTCAAACAGTTTCTAGAATTTATTTCTAAATTTAAATCCCCTCGGGTCCACGGTGAGCCAGGCCCACGGTGAACCCGCGCACTGTGCGCGTGGTCCGGTCCAATCTGGACCAAAGGATCCAGATCCAACGCGCGAGGGCGAGGCGGGGCGCTTAAGTAAAAATGGACGCGCGAGATTAAAAGACCGAACCGGTATGCGATGGACGGCTGAGATTAAACGCGGGTTTTAAATACTAACGGAAGCACGAGATTAAAACGTACCGCTTTGACCAGATCCGACGGTGCGGATTAGATCGTGCACGTGGAGCAACTAGCACCGCTCGATCGCGATCATGCGGTCGGGATTGAATCCGACACGGCACGGGTACTCAACCCGTGCTGGTCATCTTCTCCGACGACGGCGAGCGGGCCAGGGGCCACGGCGAGTGACGGCGGCCCTAGCTAAGCCTAGAAATGGAAAGAGGATGCTAAGGTGGTCACCATGGTACCTTAGGCGAGGCGAGGGGTCGACGGAGTGCGGTCGGCGGCGAGGGTAGACGACGGAGTGGTTCGGGCTCTTGTCGGCGACGGCGTTCCGGTGAGGTTCGTCGATGGCGGATGGGCGGCCAGGGTCGACGACGTCCTTGCGGTCACGGCGGTGTGGTGTGCTAGGGCGGAGGAGGTTACCAGCGACGGCGAGGGGCGACTGGAGTAGGAGCGGCGGTGAGGTGCGCTAAAACTTGGAGTGAGGGCGTTCTGTGCGTTCTCGCAGTGTGTGAGCGTGGGGGTGAAATGCGGGTGGCCAGGGGGTTTAAATAGGGCCATCGGCGGGGGCAGATGGGGCGTAATCGACGGTGGCCGGGAATAAACGCGTTTAAATGCCGGCGAGCTCGGGTTGAATTTGGTTCATCGAACCAAGACACGAATCGATCGGGTTTAATTGGGGGAAACGGTCACCGTGGACCGGGGGTGGTAATGGCGGGCTCAATTTGAGGGGAGGGGGTCGGGGCAGGGGATCCGAGGCACGTTATTGCGTCGGCCGGTGAGGGGGGGATTTGGGGGCGGATCTCGCGGGGATGACGAATCCGACAGGTGGGGGCCACCGGGCAGCGGGCGTGAGCGGGCGAGCGAGAGGGCTGATGGGTGGGGCCGTAGTGTCGGGCGCGCGTGCGAGGGGAGGCGATTGGCGCCGACAGGTGGGGTCGGGCTGTCAGCCAGAGGCGGGCGAGGGTGATGGGGTGGGCCGGCCGGGAGAGAGAGAGGAGAGGAGGGAGGCCCAATACTGTTTCAAAACATTTCTGAATAAAAATAATTCCATGAAATAGATTAAAATCTTGGGGCTACTTCCAAGCTTGGTAAAAATTTATAAAAATTCTCAAAAATATATTTTGGTCTTAGGATCATACATAAAACGTTTCAGCCCCTGGTTTGGCCATTTACTCTATGTTGTAGTTCAAAATAGTATAGAAGGGTATTTAAAGGTATTTCCCAATTTAATAAATTCAAGAGATTGAATTAAATAATATTTTTATTACTTTGAAAATTTGGGGTGTTACAGTACTGTATCAAGGTGGTCGGAGTATGGTTTACGGTAAACCCTAACCCATCACTTGGGCACGAAGCCAACACATTCCCTAAATAGTGCGCGGACCCGCTCCTCTATATCATCTTGGTATGTTTCTTGCATGCGCCTCTCATGCGGGGGCACGACACGCGGTGGGATGTCGGCGTGTCGGCCATGTGCTTCTTCCCTACGTGCTATTTGTACAACGTGCTCGCGTCCGGGCGTCTGCGTGTGTGGTGCGGGTAGCGCGGGTGTTGGCGCAGGTGGCGGTGGATGGTATGCAGTATTACTTTGACCGTAGGTGTAATGATTGGTCTTGTCCATAAGTGGTGAGGCCGGAGATATGATTGTGCCAGTGCTGTCATTAGTCCTACTGTATATGTGGTTTGTCGGAGGTGCGCTAGAAATAGGAACTGGGGGTACGGCCTCAGTAAAGCCGAACCTTCTAAGAGTTGCCTCTACTTAGGAGCTGACTGCCGAATCTAAACAGTTGGCTAGCGAAGCGCTAACGGCTTGATCTACTGACGAGGCTATTTTTTGCTCAATTTCTAAAGAAGATAAACGAGGCGATACAGGTGTTACCTGGACCTGAGCGAGGTCGGGGGTGACAATGTCGCGCTTGATGAAGCCCGCGCGCGTCTTGATGTAGCCCCCAAGCATCATGTCTTGGAGCGCCTTTAACTTAGCCTCGATCTCTGCTCGGTCCTCTGCGGGGGTATCTTCATGTGTGGGTGACAATATGTTGCGGTTGTCGATATCCGCGTCTCCTATTGCGTCCATCGGTGGTGTAGACGTAGTAGTCGATGTAGATGTACCGGTGGTCGATGTAGACGTACTCATAATGTTGGCGTAGCCTTCCCAGTGGAGTCGCCAAAAAGTGTGTTGACACGGAAACGTGCAACACACTTGGGTCAGTTCGACGATCCAAAAGTGCATGGATACTTAGGGACAAGCCTAAGCGTGATGTGGCACCGACGTCGCGTTTCGACTACCCTTAATAGTGATAAGGGGGTGGAGTCGCCAGGCAACCAGATTACACAAAATAATCCAATTAGCCGAAAGAGATAGATTAAACAGAATAAAATCGACAAACCAGTCGGAGCCCCGTCTGGTTCGAAGCCTGGAGCGAAGGGGTCACCGAAGTGTACCTTCGGCTTCTGGTGCGAAGTGCTCCGCCGAAGGGTGCTTCGGTGTTCGGACTGATCCGGCCGAAGATGGACTCCGAACGGATCTGGACGCAATGATCACCTCCGAACAGCAGGGTTCGGCGTGCGATCTCCGATACAGCAAACTACGGAATAATGACGTGAGGGCCATGCGCGAGTTCAACTTTGTCCGGTGCAGAGTTTGGTCGTGGCGAAGCCTGTTGCGACGAAGTATGCTGGTGAAGCTTGTTGTCGGAGCCTGCAGTTCCGCTGAAGGGTGTCCTGGGGACCTCCGAAACTGATCTCTCTGCTCCGGACACCTCCAACGAAGTAGCTCCGGACGTGCAAACCTGCAACAGAAGAATGCGAAGTACTAATTCGGCCTGAGGACCGAATTTTGCTAAGTGTTGCACTAGTAGCGAAGGTAGCAATCTATTACGTAGATTAGCAGATACTTCACAAGCGAAGTAACAAGGCGATAGCAATCTATTACGTAGATTAACGGATACTTCACGGGCAAAGTAACAAGGATTACCACTGTTCCGTAGTGGCCGACGAAGGGCTTCCAAGCAAACCCACGAAGAGGTACAGGAAAATAAAGGTAAAGTAAATACGATCAAAGCATGGGCTTTGGTTTGGTTTGAGTTGGGGGGGTTCTCACGTAGGCCTTGCCTCTCTATTTATAGGGGTTTAATTCCTAATCTAATCTGCTATTAATCCGGCCAGATAGAGATAAAGATTGTGCTAGAAGCGCATCTAATTCTATCTCTGCCGACGTGGGCTTCGGCGAGGCCCGTCGAGGCCTGCTCCTTGTGCCGAAGCTTCGGTAGCGTGGGCTTCGGCCAGGCCCGTCGAGGCTTGCTCCTCAGGCCGAAGCTCTGGTAGCGTGGGCTTCATCCAGGCTCGTCGAGGCTTGCTCCTCGGGCCAAAGCTTTGGCAGCGTGGGCCTCCGAAGGCTTCCGAAGCTTCGGCAGCATGGGCCTCCGAAGGCTTCCTAGTTGAAGCCCATGGGATGGCTAGAGGCTTTCGAAGCCCATAGCTCAATGGACTTCGACCCTGTAGGGCTTCGGACAGACCCTAGACATGTGCACTTTTGGCCTAAATCACCAAAATTAATATTTTGACAATCTAGCCATTAATGCCATTTTTTGCTATCAACACATACCCCCTGCCTTTTAGTGAACTAGTGAACTAAAAGCACAACGAGCTAAAGACGATACCATCCATATCGGCTTTTCGACACTTTTCATGATGCTTGCCACACACTTTTCATGTCGGCCTTGGGATGCTACCATCACCTACATCGATTTCCTCCAAGGGATCGGCCGACGCAAAACCTTGCCCTAATTTCTGTAGTTTGCTAAAGTCCTCGATGGCTTCGGCAATACCGTCTTTATTAGACCGATACTGCTCCACACGAGACTTTAGCCAATCTAGATTATTCTTGCTAGACATGACTATTAATACAAAAATAGTTGTTCTACTCCAGCCGGCTTTACGGACACTGGTACTAACCGTCCCCCGGATACGCTAACAAAATCGTAATCCGAAAGATCTCTTCCTGATAGACACTCTACTTTGTTATGGACAGCGTCGACTGATACATCGGCCAATGCTACTTGGGCCGAAGTATCTGTCGGGATGACTTCTACCTCATCGTCGTCCCACTGTATCATGCACTGGTGTAGAGTAGAAGGGATGCAACAGTTCGCGTGAATCCCGTCGTGCCCGAGTAGCACGCTATAGTTACCTTGTACGTCGACGACGAAAAATGCTGTTGGCAACGTCTTGTTGCCCACCGTCAACTCCATAGAGAGTACTCTCTTGGTCTCGGAGCTCTCGCCGTTGAAGTTGTTGAGCATAAAGTTAGTCTTCTTTAGGTCATCTTCGTCCCTGTCAAGTTTCTTCAACAATGAATAAGGCATTAGGTTAACAGTGGCACCGCCGTCGACAAGCATCCAGGAAATCGGCTTCCCATCGATGTGACCCCTGACATAGAGGGGCTTTAGATGGCGAGCCGAGTCCTCGGGCTTCTCGAAGATGGCATTGCGTGGATCGAGGTTCAATTGAGCCACCTCGGCCTCGTCCTGTGTTAGGGCGAACTCAGCAGGCAGCATGACGATGTTGATGTCCATCACCTCGGGTGCGGGTCCCTCAAAGACGGGGGAGTTATCTCTGCCGACGTGGGCTTCGGTGAGGCCCGTCGAGGCCTGCTCCTTGTGCGAAGCTTCGGTAGCATGGGCTTTGGCCAGGCCCGTTGAGGCATGCTCCTCGGGCTGAAGCTCTAGTAGCGTGGGCTTCGGCTAGGCCCGTCGAGGCTTGCTCCTTGGGCCGAAGCTTCGGCAGCGTGGGCCTCCAAAGGCTTCCGAAGCTTCGGCAGCATGGGCCTCCGAAGGCTTCTTGGCCGAAGCCCATGGGCTGGCTAGAGACTTTCGAAGCCCATAGCTCAATGGACTTCGACCCTGTAGGGCTTCGGACAGACCCTGGACATGTGCACTTTCAGCCTAAATCACCAAAATTGATATTTTGACAATCTAGCCATTAATGCCATTTTTTGCTATCAACACTACCACTACAAATTTTAAGCTACCTTTTGCCATTGGGAAGGGGCCAATGAGATCCATTCCCCACTGGGCCATTAGCCATACCGGAGTGATAACTTGAAGATGTATTGGTGGACGATGAATCCATCTTCCCATCCATTGACAAGCCTGATAAGTGCGGACTAATGCTTCCTCATCAGCTACTATAGTAGGCCAATAGAGCCCCTAGTGAAGTGTTTTTCCTGCTAAAACCCGAGGGGCTAGATGGCTACCACATAGGCCTTCGTGAATTTCTCAAAGTATGTCTTGGCCTTTGGATTGGGAGATACATTGGAGCAGTGGATAACAGACTCCGGACTTGTATAAAAAACCATTGATAATATGATAATTCCGGACCCTCAACTGTAATCTTGATAGCTTTGGTCCTTTGGGAAAATTAGCTTCGTCTTGCAATAAATCCATAATTGGGCTCCGCCAATCCCTGTTCGATATGCAAAGTACTTCTTTAGGAGGGAGTTGTGGTACTGAAAGGGAGGAGGGTTCTTCGTAAAAATCCCCTTTCGGAATGTCTAGGGCTCCGGTGGCAGCTTTGGCCAAGATGTCTGCTTGCACGTTGTCGGCACGTGAGATGCTCCGGATAGAAATCTCTTTAAATGCTGCTTCAGTCTTGTGGATTTCTTCCAAATATTTGGCAAGTTGCGGATGCCGAACTTGAAAGCTTTTATCAACATGTCATGCGACAATCTGAGAGTCTGTTTTTATGATAACTCTTGTAGCGCCAAGTACGCACGCTTTACGAAGCACAAGTAGGATCCCTTCATACTCCACAATATTATTAGTGGACTTAAAGTTGATCCTTGTGGAGTACATATCTTTTTGCCCTGAAGGCGAGATTATGACTGCTCTGGCGCCTTCTCTGGACGCTTGAAAAGCTCCGTCAGAGTATATGGTCCATACACCTTAATTTGATTCCTCCAGAGCCCATACTGCAGATGGAGTCCACTCCGCTACTTAATTAGCCATCACATGTGATTTGATGGTTGTTCTTGCGACGAAAGAAATACCAAAAGGGGCCAGCTCGACAGCCCATTTCTCAATTCTCTCCATGGAATCTTTGCTTCAGAGCATATCTCCAAGAGGGTAAGAAGTTGGAACAATTACATTATGCACCAAAAATTAATGTCGCGACTTCCTCAAAGCCATTACCAGGGCATAAGTAAATTTCTCAAGCTCGGAGTACCGAGTTTTGGCTCTAGATAAAGCTTCGGATACAAAGTATATCGGATTTTGCACCAACTTCTCGTTGAAATCCACTTCTCAAACAAGTACTGCACTGATAGTGGAGCCTGTGGCTACAAGATAGAGAAGAAGAGTTTCATCTTTGAGGGACACAGTAAGTGTTGCGAGATTGCTAAGATAGTCCTTAATTTCATCGAAGCTCTTTTGGCACTCTGGTGTCCAGGCAAAATCTTCGCACCCCTTCAAAGCTTTGAATATTGGGAGGCTCTGCTCTACGGACCTTGCCAAAAATATGCTAAGGGTTGCAAGGCGTCCGGCGAACTTTTGGACATGCTTCAAATTTTCCGGTGGAGCCATCCTTTGTAATGAACTTATCTGTGTTGGGCTAGCTTCGATCCCTCTGCTCAAAACTAAATACCCTAACAATTTTCCTGCTTTAGCCCCGAAGATATATTTCTCGGGGTTGGGGCAAACTCCACATGCTCGGAGGCTCTCAAAAGTTTCTCCTAAGTCTATACTATGTTGGTGCTTCAAAGCACTCTTTATTACAATGTCATCCATATAGGCCTCAACATTGCGACCTATCTGGTGACCTAAAGCCTTAGCAATTAATCTTGAAAAAGTTGCCCCGACATTCCTTAAGCCGAAGGGCATTTTGACATAAGAAAAGACTCCCGAAGGAGTTATGAAGCTTGTATTTGCTTTGTCTTCGTGTTTTAACCATATTTGATGATATCCGGAGTACAGGTCGAGGAATCTTAAAAGCTCAGAGTCGGCTATGGAGTCACGTGGGCATGCTATATTCAAAGATGTGAAGTGAATGCATATGCGCCACTTCGTGGAGGTCTTTTTCTTAACAAAGATGGGGTTAGCTAACCACTCCGTGTGGGCCACCTCCCTAATGATCCCGGCTTTTAATAATTTTTCAACCTCCGCTTTGGTGAGATCTGCTCTTTCTGTTGACAACCCTCAGAGCCCCTGTAGAATAGGTCGAACCCTTGGGTTGATGAGCAGGTTGTGCTCGATAATGCTTCGGTCGACTCCGGGAATATCTTAGTCTGACCAGGCAAAGACATCTAGATTGTCTTTATTATTTCCAGTGAAGTGGCAATTTCTGGAGGCAATTCTTTGCTAAATTGGATGGGATAGTATTTATCGTCCTTGACGATGATCTTCATTACAACTTCACCTTCAGGGTTGGCTTGAGGGAGGGGATCTTCAAAGGGTCTCTCGCTACTGAAGCATCCTCCGAATGGTCCTTTACTTTATTTACCTACCTGGGATCAAGAGATGGGCCATGGCCGTACTCCGCCCTCCACGCTGCAGCTTGGTCACCGAAGATATGTGGGCATGCTTTATTCAGAGATGTGAAGTGAATGCACATGCGCCACTTGTCGGAGGCCTTTTTCTTAACAAACACAGGGTTAGCTAACCACTCCGTGTGGGCCACCTCCCTAATGATCCCTACTTTTAATAATTTTTCAATATTTGCTTTGTCAAGATCTGCTCTTTTTGTTGACAACTTGTGGAGCCCCTAGTGAATAGGTCGAACCTTTGGGTTGACGAGTAGACTGTGCTCGATAATGCTTCGATCAACTCTGGGAACATCTTTATCCGACTAAGCAAAGACATCCAGATTGTCTTTAACTACTTCTTCCAGCGAAGTGGCAATTTCTGGAGGCAATTCCTTGCCAAACTGGATTGGATAGTCTTTGCCATCCTTGACGATAATCTTCGTTACAACTTCACCTTCAGTGCTTGGCGTGAGGGAGGGGATCTTCGAAGGGTCTCTCGATACCGAAGCATCCTCCGAATGGTCCTATACATTATTTACCTGCCTAGGATTAAGAGGTGGGCCATGGCATTACTCCGCCCTCCGCGCTACAGCTTGGTAGTCGAGGACCACAAGTACTCCTCCTTGTGTGGGCATTTTTTGGCATAAATAATTGTGATGTGCTACAACTCCGAACTAGTTCAGCATTCCCCTTCCGAAGATAACGTTATAAGCATAAGGGGCATCGACGACATAAAAAATCACTTCCTCCGATCTAGCCAGGTGCCCCTCTCCGAAGGCGACCACGAGGGCTATTTGGCCGAGGGCATCGAGAGGAGGGTATGCGAAGCCTTGAAGCGGAAGAGCTGCTAAAAGTAAATGCCTCCGCAGGATGCATAATTGATCGAATGCCTGAACAAATATAATGCCCACAGAGCTTCCACCATCAACCAACACTCGCCGGACCTCTATTCCTGCAATGTCAGTTGTAATAACAAGAGGGTCCGCATGGTGGAATTTAATTCTAGCTGCATCAGCTGCGAAGAAGGATATGGGCACTTGAGACCACTCGGGCATTTCAGCAGCTGATGAGGAGGTGGACCGAAGGTTGTCTTGGGGCTTCGAAATTGTCCACACGTATGACAGCCTGCACTAGCTCCGAACGTGTCATGGGAGGAGCTCGGTCAGTAGTGCTTCGACCAGAACTCCTATCGAGATACTCACTCCGCAGAGCTAATATGGACTTGCATGTGTCGATGGCATTGCTTCGGTTTTCGCCATGCACATAGTAGAAGAAGGCCTGGCCTCAGCAAGCCGGCCTCCCTAGCTTCCTTGAGCCACTGACCTTGTTACCTTGAGCCTGCGGATACTTAGGAGGCAGTTTTGAAGTAGAAGGGGCAATATTTAGAATTTCGGAGCGAGGAAGCTTTCGTCCTCTTTGTCCATCATGTTGATCATTGTCGAAGAACACTTGTGGTGGACTTGAAGTCTTTGGTTCAAGTTTGACTTCTTAGAGGACGGTTGATGAAGACGAAGCAGTCCTCTAAAGCCATCCTTTTTCTGACTAGGCATATTGCTCGAAGTAGGATATTAACTGCGCTACAGAGGAAATATGCTTCCGGTGAAGCTTGTCGAGGAGGCCCGCGTTCGTGACACCTTCGCATGCTGCATCAACAACAAATGATGCAAACAAACCCTTTATTTGAGACTTCGTATGAGCTAAGCTCTTGAAGAATTGTCGTAGAGTTTCTCCGGGTTGCTGCTTCACCTGAAAAAGACTCCCTGTAGACATCGGGGGCATGAAGGTCCCTTGAAAATTGCTCCCGAATTTTTTCCTCAGCTGCTCCCAGGACTTAATTGATCCTAGTTTTAAGGACCAGAATGAATGAAGAGTAACCCCTTCGAGCGTGTGGGGGAAACACTTAGACATCGTGTCTCGAACCCCTCCACTGGCTTCAATCGCAAGAGCATAAGAGCAGGAGAATTCCCCGGGGTCTTCATCTCTAGATTACTTGCACAGCTTTGAAGTTCTAAACTTAGGGTCGAAGCGCACCTTTTGCAAGTCTGGGTGCTACGAAGATTCATTGTCGAAGGAAGAATTCTCGGTGCTTCTCAGAATCTCAAAGGCTTCGGGATAGTAAATAGGGTCATCATCTTGACGCACCTCCGGGATGGCAGGGCTAGCTTGAGGGTGAAGCCTATTAGCGACTTCCTGCCTCTACCTTTCTACCTCAGCATGAAGTCGAGCGATCTGGGCCACCACGTCATCTGGATGGCCTTCATTTCCTCCAGAGAGGCCCTCCGGATCTTGAGAACTAACAAAGTCAGTTTGGAGCACAGACAGAGCAACAGGAGAGGCTCCGTATGCTCGAGGATGAGTGTTTATTTTGGGAGTTTGAGGTAGGGGGACCACGGAGGGTCCTCCGACCTCAGTGGTGTTTGAAGATCCCAATACAGAGGTCCGAGAAGACCTTCGGAGGGGACTAGTGCCTAGGATCCGTTTATGAGGCATGGCTCTAAGAAAGGATTGGAAGAGAATGAAGTTTTTGTACTAGGTTCCCCACTGACGGTGCCAACTACTGTTGTGGGGAAATATTTCATCCTCCGGGTATTAAGACAACCTCTACATCAACATAGTCAGAAGACAAAATGAAGTCATAAGCTATGATCTCCGAAGTTCTTAAAGCATCAAGGCTTCGCTGTATGCGGAGCCTTCTACAATGAAAGCCTTCGCAAAGGCTTCGACGTGATAAAGAATCCCGGATCCTCTTTACCCGAAGGGGTAGTGCCAGCAAGGACAGAAGAATTACTTTCTCAATGTGAAATTAGTCTTTTACCCTTTTAACCCTACGAAGAATATTAAACAGTATCTTCTAAGTCGGTTGTAATTAGAGTGTAAAGGAGTCTTTTCCTAATGTATTTCATCTATAAATACCCCTCTTCGCTCTATAAGGGGTATCGAATACTCAGATATTCAATACACACATCGAACTATCTCGAGCTATTATCCAATTTGGAGGCTTGGAATAGTGCTCATAAGCAAACACTTCGTTTGTCAATCTTTCGAGTTCACTAAACCTGTTAGCGTAATCTTTTGTGCCAACAGTCGCTAACAAACACTGCCAAACATAAATTAAATGTAAATCTCAAGCTTGGAATCCCCGAGCAAGAGCCAAGAGCAAGTTTCTATTCCTTTCTCTTATTCCCCTTATACAATATGTGCTCCTCTATTTTTATGGACATGTCTAACTTGGTTCTCAAGATTCCTACTAATCCCAAACTTAACTCTCAAGTTTCCTATTAATTCTCTACTAATCACCTTCTAATCTCTCTCTAGATGGTTCCTGATAGACCTCGCCTTCATGCTCAAGAAGATGTACAATGGCATCTACCAGCTGCCTACCACGGTGGCGCAATTCGAGAACATCATGAAGTCAATGGTTAGGAAGACGTTGTATGTTGTGAAGGAGATGGTGCTATACTACTGTAACATCCCAAGATTTAAAAATAAATAAAATAAAGAAAATGAATTTTCTGGAATATAAGTGATTTATGAAATTAAAGAAAATACTAAAAGAGGCCTAATAAAGCCAAACAGGAAGAAATACTTCAAATTTTAACTTGGAAAATTTATGGTAGAATCTAGAGGCCAAGATATAATTCCAAGAATTTTTACAAATTTTTATCAACAGTGATTCAACCCTTACACAAATAAATGAATTACTGGAATTATTTTAATTAAGAAAAGAATTTTAAATCCTGTTGGGCCGCAAACCCCCAATCTGCTCCAGCCCGGCCCAGTCCAAGCCGTGCGTCGCTAACATGTGGGGTCCGCCTGTCGGCGCTCGCACCCCCTCTCTCCTCCCCGCACCTGCCTCTGCCTGGCCCACCCATCAGCCTCACTAGCGCACCCTCAGCCTCTGACCGCCCGGGCCCGTCTGCCGGCCCTTTCCTTTCCCGCTCGCCCACTGATAGGTGGGACCCACCTGTCAGGTTCGTCTTCTTCGTCGGAAGGGGATCCCCTTTTCCTTCCCAGCGACCCCCTTCCCTATTTCTCGCCACCGGCCGCCCGATCCGACCGGATTCGCCCCGGACTCCCTTCCTTGGACCACCGCGACCCCCTTCCATCTTTAGCCCACGCGTTTTAACGACTTTGGAAGCTTGGCCGAGAAAAAGGAAGCCTCACCGGAGAAGGAAGGAAACCTTCGGTTTCCTTCCATTTGGCCACCACCGACGACCCTATAAGAACCCCTCGGCTCACTACCCTCTGCCCACACCCCCTTAGCCCTAGCCTTCACATTTCTAGAGCGTCGTCGCCCATTTTTGGCCTTTTGCTCTGTTTTGGCTCCAGCAGCCCCTCGCCGGCGCCACAGGCCCCTGCCGTCCACGCCACCGCCACCCTCGAGACCATCGTCGACCGCACGTCCTTGGCCTCTCGTCCGTTGGGCCGGCACGCCACCGGAGACCGCTGCCACCGTTGAGCCCATGAAGCTTCGTCGCCCCTCTTCATCGCCGAGCACCGTCAGCTCGCCGCCGCCGCCACCACCGGTACACCCGAGACCCCCTAGCCCCACTGGTCCCGTTTTAGCCCTTAGCTTGGCCAATTAACCCTCGCCATCGCCAGAATTTGTCGCCGTTGCTCCGCCGGAGTCAAGAACGAAGGGGGTAAAAACCCCTTAGCATCTGTCGTGCTGGATTCCATCCGAGCCACACGATCCCGAGCGAGCCGCGTAGATTAGATCCTGAGGGGATTTAATCTGGGCCCTTGGATCTCAACGAACCGGCATTTTTAAATCTGAGCCGTTGATTATTACTTAAACCCCTGGCTCGATCTCGTGCGTCCACGCGTACCGGTTCGATGCCTTTTAATCTCGACCGTCCAGATCCACTTAACCCCTCCCGCCTCGTGCCTGATCACCGGATCCAGATCCAACGGCTCTGGTTAAACCGGTCCACGCGCATTGTAACCCAGTTCACCGTAAGCCTCGCTCAGCGTGGAGCGAAACCCAATTTCTGTTTAAATAAAATTCTAGAAAATTGTTTAAACTTTGAAAATTCATAACTTGCTCATTTTAAATCCAAATTTCACCATTCAAGTTTTGTTAAATTCCTCTCTTTATTCTCTACATGTCTATGCCATAAAAACAGTATGTTACTTGAGCACAAAATGTTCTTATTAAATAAATGAATAAAAACCCCTTAGGGATAAATTGATAATTCATGAAATAAATTAGGAAAACCCCAAAATTTAACCTTTAATATTTTTCAATCTAACTTCAGAATAATAAAGCTTAATTTCACATATTTAAAATCATAAAACTTGTATGCTTATGTATTGTGATATTTTGATTGTTTATTAAATGTTATGTTTAATTTTTCGTATCGAAAAGACTACGAGATCGTCGAGGAGCCGGAGTTTTACCCTGAGGTTACTCCATCACCATTTGCTGAGCAAGGAAAGTCACAACCCCCATTTTGATCATCATTTATCCCATGTTTTAATAAATTATCGCTATAACCCATAGGATAATATTGCATTAGTCTAATCTCAAGCCTGACACTATATTTATTAGATCCCCGTCCTTGTGTGTAAACCCAAGCCATGCTTATTGAGCCTTAACTCCTTGTCACTCTACTATAATATATTAGCTAGTGTCCAATGTACCGACACAACTGCTATAGGATAAAAAGAATGAGTCGTAGATAGATGGATTCTACTATATGTATTTCCCCGTTATTCCTGTCTCTGGACTCTGTTGGAGTTGGCTATGTTATAAGTATGGTGGGTTCCGGGTGCAAGATAGGGCATTGGTTGGTCGCACCCGGGGCACAATAAGGACCGGTATGCGGGATCTGTTGCAAAGCACTTCCGTACTAACCACTAGTCTAATGGGTAAGTCCTAACTGGAAGTATGGAACAAACCGACTCGATGCACCATAGTGGATGGGGCAAGGGGCAACCTGTGGGTGACTTGTACCGACGTGGCTCAAGGGGGGTATGGTGTTGGCTCGACGCGTCGGGGCACCATATGAAACACATAAGAGGGTGCTGTCGGGTCGAGGCGGTCCATATGGAAGGTTTTGGCACGAGTTCCCGTGGTATGGGTCATCTCGTTACATTTTGGTGTAAGTGATGAGTGTGTGCCTTGTGGGTACAGTGGTACACCTCTGATCAGAGTTTTTAAATCTTTTCGAAAATCCGAGCCCACGGTCAAGGGCGGGTTGTGTGACTTATCGCAGTTAGTTTACAATTGTTTGAATGGTTGAGTTATTCATGGCATGTAAGGACTGTTGAGCGAGGGTGGGCTGACTGTACCCCTCGAGTTAGAAGATAATGCATACACATGTTTACGTTTCTGTATTAATAAATTGATCACATTTAATTGCTTTACAAATATGCTTTTCGGCAAAATTAGCCACTACCTTCCTTGTTATTACTCTGCATTATATTTGCATCCGGTGGCTTGCTGAGTACGATTGTACTCACCGCCGTTGACTTACACCACCAGAGCCCGTCTACTACGAGGAGGATGAAGGTCTGGAGTAGCGACCCAGTCAAGGCGAGACTGGAAGGAGGCGTTCATCTAGGACCCTTATTTTATTAGTTTCTCTTCACTTTATCACTTTTGTACTAATATGGTCTACGAACCATGAATGCTTGTCGTATTGTACGTGGTTGTGTGATGAACGTCTTGTTTTATTGATTTTCTATGGAATTTCAATAAAGGTCTGAATTTATTAAATCTGGTCGTTACTACTACCCAACGACATCTACGGTGGACTAGAGCTCATCACCGGGAAGCTCGGCGTGCGGCGCATAGTCGACGAGGCACACTAGGCTGGCTCTGATAGCCTGCTCACATGCCAAACATTCATCAAGATGAGGGAGTGCTACTTCGGCGACAGCGAGCTGACCAACGTCACCGGCATGATCACCGAGATGACTGTGTGATGTTGACAAGGCTCAACTAATGTAAATAGTATAACTTAGGATGGAGCTATGTTCGTGTTTAGCGATTAAATTAGGAGTTAATTAATGATGCTTAAAACCTTTGGTTTTTATTGAATTGAATTGAGGACCTCACAAACAAAATTAGGAAAGAAATAATAATTGAATTGAGGCCATTGCATTGGACAAAAAATTGCATAATTTTGAGTCGGTGTCGGCTTTGTTTGATGGAAGGTCAAATTGAAACAGATCAAATTACATTATGCAGTTGTGTCATCGACACCTCACCTTGACAAACTAGGATTATGTTAAACTAAGTATAGCTAATCAATACGTAACTACAGAGGAGACAAGACTTAATTGTCAGAGTTAAAAAGATATGGAAAATATTCTTAGTTAGGGCTAGAATTTAGGGCTGAGTAAGCTGGCGTTAAACTTAAAATAAGGAAATCATCCATATGAACCTTCAATTATGCCGTTGGTTTAAATTTAAAACCCAAGTCGCCCCCCACAATTTGTAATTAGGGGCAGGCCTGGGTTAATCTAGGATTTCACTAGGTTACCCAACCATGTGAGGCTGACCCCCTTGGTCGAGATGATACGATGTTGCGTGCCATGCCATATCTGTATGCTTTGGAAACGTGATGCATCTGCATGCGGCGTGAGATGAGAGCAATTTGAGCACCGCAAGAGCTGCACTGCCTGCACGACAGAGGTTGCGGCTGTCCCGAGCACGCGTGCATGTCCCGGGCACTTAACACAACTTCCTCTTCAGCCTAGCTTACGCGGTTCTCGGCAAATCGACAATCCCTCTGGTGCCACGTGGCTCGGCTCCACCATCCAGTATCAAGCCGAGGAATTGTCATGCACACCTCTGTCACGATTGCAAGTTTTATATGCATCTATTGTTGGGGAATAGGGGAGCTACACTAGCTGGCAAATTCAAAATTTTACACCCTAAGCCTAAGACTCAGGCGCATGTGAGATCATGGATCAGTACCTTCTAGCAGGAGACGCGCTAGGTGCAGCGGAAGAAGATGTTGGAGCAGTGCGTCAAGCCTCTCCTCGCGTCGTCCTTGCTGTCCTTCGCCGATCCGATCGATGAAGACGACGTAGTCGTTCGCATTTAGATATCCACGAGCGTCGCTATTGGTGCGATCTAGTCTCCTTGGCTTGCGTAATGGCACCACTATTATCACAACAGAGGTCCACTGGACTAGACGCACTAGGAACAACACCCAGCTCAGAAACAAAGTTCCTGATCCAAACGGCCTCCTTCGCCGCTTCTGAAGCAGCGATATACTCAACTTCTATTGTAGAATCGGCCATCGTCTCTTGCTTGGAAGTCTTCCAACTCACTGCACATCCATTGAGGTAGAACACAATATCAGATTGTGATCGAGAATCATCTTTATCGGTCTGAAAGCTATCATCCGTATAACCACTTACAACGAGCTCCTCTTCACCACCGTATACCAGAAACATTTCCTCAGTCCTTCTCAAGTACTTGAGGATACTCTTTACTACTGCCTAGTGACTTTCACCCGGGTTTGATTGGTATCTACTTGTAACACTTAGAACATATGACACATATGGGCATGTACATAGCATAGCATACATGATGGATCCAATTGCGGAGGCATACGAGATTGCACTTATCTTCTTTAGCTCATCAGGTGTCACAACACACTGAGTCTTACTAAGAGAAATACTATGTGACATTGGTAGAAAACCCTTCTTAGAATTCTGCATTTTGAACCGTTTAAAAACCTTTTCAATGTACATACTTTGGCTTAATCCAATTAACTGTTTTGATCTATCTCTATAGATCTTTATGCCAAAATGTATGTTGCCTCTCCAAGATCTTTCATCAAAAAACTATTTTTCAGTGAAGTCTTGACTGCATTCAACAAAGGAATGTCGTTTTCGATCAACAATCTGTCATCCACGTGTAGAATCAGAAACACAAGTGAGCTCCCACTAGCCTTCTTGTAAACACAAGGTTCTTCTTCGTTCTTGATGAAGCCAAATCCTTTGACTACCTCATCAAAATGAAGATTCCAACTCTGAGAAGCTTGCTTCAATCTATAAATGGACATTACCAACTTACAAACTTTCTCAGCATTCCCCGGACCATCAAGACCTTTAGGTTGTGTCATGTATACATCCTTACTTAGGTTTCCATTTAGGAAAGTCATCTTGACATCCATTTTCCATATCAAATAATTATAAAATGCGGCAATAGCTAGGATGATCCAAATAGACTTAAGCATAGCGATGGGTGAAAATGTTTTATCATAATCAACACCTTGAATTTGTCTGAAACCCTTCACCACCAATCGTGCCTTATAGATGTGAACATTTCCATCAACGTCTATCTTTTTCTTGAATATCCATTTACAATCAATGGTTTTTACACCATCGGGTGGATCAACCAAGTTCCAAACTTGGTTACCTCGCATGGACTCCAACTCGGATCCAATGGCTCCAAACCATTTCTCAGAATCTAGTCCTATCACTGCTTCCACATAGGTCTTGGGCTCATCGTTATCCAACAACACGTTGCGATGCCCAGTGGTCAAGAACATGTACCTCTCTGGTGCATGTACTTCTCTCCTAGATCTTTGTGGGGCTGGCGCATCCATAATTGGGTCTACAACATCTTGCGCCTCTTGCTCTGGTTTAGTGGGATCTAGAACACTTTCTAGTGGCTCTCGAACCTCTTTCAGATGCACGGTCCTCCCACTAACTCCTTTTGAGAGAAACTCTTTCTCAAGGAACACACCATTTCGAGTGACAAACACTTTGCCCTCCTCTCTGTTATAGAAATAGTATCCTTTGGTTTCCCTAGGATACCCCACAAAGAAGCACTTGTCAGACTTAGGACTGAGCTTGTCAGACGTTATACGTTTGACATACGCCTCACATCCTCAAATCTTTAGAAAAGACAAATTGGGATGCCTCCTAGACCACATCTCATATGGCGTCTTCTCTACCGACTTAGATGGAACTCTATTAATCATGAAAGCTGCGGTTTCTAGAGCGTGACCCCAAAAGGATAATGGAATATCAGTGTGACTCATCATGGACCGCACCATGTCCAACAAAGTGTGGTTTCTCCGCTCAGACAACCCATTCCATTGAGGCGTGCCGGGTGGAGTTAGTTGTGGAACAATTCCACACTACTTCAGATGATCACTAAACTCATGGCTCAAATATTGACCCCCACGATCCGATCGTAGAAATTTAATTGTCTTGCCCATATGATTTGTTCCTCATTATGGAACTCCTTGAACTTTTCGAAGAATTCCCACTTATACCGCATCAAGTAGACATAACCATATCTACTAAAGTTGTCGGCAAAAGTAATAAAGTATTGAAATCCTTTCCTCGCCGTGTGACTCATTGGA